>DWDX01003022.1:0-13910 GCA_018245675.1 Agara michaeli | reverse complement strand
CACCTATTCCATTGTGGGACTTAAACGTAACTGATGAAATGTGGGGGTGTACTACACTCCTCTGCCTACCCCTTAGGAGATTACAGGCGTGATGTTACGTTGAAAATAACAATTCCTATCGTCATTGAAGGTTCCTACTCGAATACACGCCATGGAAATTTGTACGCGAGTGTCCAAATACGTATCGTAATTTTCTCTTTCTCGGCCGTCGAATGCGCTGCACGTACTGTCGCGTACAGCGTGCGGAAAATCAATAGAGGCGATCGTACGCGTGCTACAACAGAAATCCCACTAAATCTTGTTACCGAGCTACGTCACAGTCACTATTGCCGCCACAGCTGTATATGTCTACTAGAAATGGCATAACGAGCATTTATAATCATAATAATTATATTCCGATTCCAAATTAGGCAAATTGATGCCTGTGTTATGGTAATCGGACTTTAAAGTTTGATGTAGATTTAAAGTACTTCGAACTTCCAAACTTCGATTTTCAAACGTTTTGTAGTCTATCCATTAATAGGTTAGATCCCCAGGGCAAATTGAATATTAAAAAATGTATAGCATAAAACCGTTGTCATATAAAAATAGTACAGTAACGATTCGACATTACTCGCTTTTACAAATAGATATTCCTAATCAGACGAGATTCCATCAAATCAGATAGATTTAAAAACGTGGGCTCTAAACGAAACAGATATTAATAGAATCTTTGAGTTAAATACCGTTAAAAAACGTTCAGTTTTGAAATTCAGCTCGATCCATTCAAAAAATGTGTCTACCGCAGCTTAACAAGACTAGCATATTCAAAGGCCATCTCTGCTCGTTATCTGTTCTGTGATTAGTACCTACGTGAGTTTATCAGCAATGTTATCTGTGGTGAAACAATTAGTCAGTGACAATTGAAATACCTGTCAAGCCGAACGTGCCGGCGCTCCGGTGGTCGGAATTTAAAAAACACGTAACGCCCCTAGCGTTCGGATTTCAAATTGTTGTCAACGATCGTGTGTTCGAATTTCGATTGCCGCTCTCTGTTTTCAGTGCTTGTTTTGTTTTTTTTTTCCTAATTCGTCATTCGGCCAGTGATTGTGGTGTAATGACGTATAGCAGTTGAGTTTTATTGTTATTGATAAGTGGATTTTTTTAAATATCGCATTCAAAGGATAGCCGTACCGATTTAAAGTGTTTTACATAGCTGCAGGTAATTTTGACAGGAATCCTTTTGATATTTTTAAGACTTAAGTAGATTGTTGACAGTGTGACAGTATTTAGAAAAATGCTATTTAACTGTATGGTTAGAAAAGTGTTATTTTGTGACATATTTCCCGTAACGGAAAATGAGAGGTTTGTTTTTAAAAGGCTTGTTAGTGTGTCTGTGCTGTCTATTCATACGTTATCTGTGTCACTGTGTGTCATATTCAGCGATCGTTACACGAGACAAGTGTTTTTCGACAACGTTAATATATGTTACGGACGGGAGAGTAAGGTCTGTGGTCACCATGTATGGTTAATGTTATGATTCACAAAATCTCAATGTCCTAAAAGAAGCTATCTATGTACTCACCACCATCGTTACCTTAAATAACTCTCTGCGAGAATAAAAAGGATTAAAATTGCATTCGTCAATGTTGTTAAAATGTTTCGAATCAATACGTTCAATACCTGTATATTTATTATATTTCTGCCCACCTCGTTACGGACCTAGCGTGATGGTATAATGATACAACTATGTATGTTTATCTGATGTCTATTTAGTAATACTGGCTCTGCCTAAATCGTTTGCCTGCCTAAAATGCTTTATGCCTTTTTCTTATTTTACTTTATACGTAACATCACGCCTGTAATCCCCTAAGGGGTAGGCAGAGGCGTGTAATACACCCCCACATTTCACCAGTTACGTTTAAGTCTCACAATGAAATAGGTGGTGAGCCTATTGCCATGCACCGGGCACACATCCAGACTCTGAGTCACTACTAGAAATTCCAAATTAGAAAAATCCAACAGCACCCAACCCGGGATTTGAACCCAGGACCTCCCGGTCGGCAGTCACGCTAGCAACCGCTCGACCAGCGAGGCAGTCACACGTACATTTAATGAACGCCATACATTTTTATAGCTACCATTCGTGGGCATTGGCGGCCTTCGCTGAAATATGAGTGGGAAAAAAACCGACGCAAAAATATTGTCTCCGCATTAATACTGCATATGCGAAAGTAACGCACACACCCTTCTCAGGACACCTATATTTTCAATCGAACCCAAAAATGAGGGTATGAAAGATTATATAGGAACTGCTCGGGTTGACGTGCTTGTTCGTAACAATCTTACTAATGCGGTAATAATTAATTATGAATTTAATATTGATCGAAAGTAATCGCGAGAAGAATTTGACGTTAGTGAGCCAGTTGCGTTCTCTGCAGAAAAACTGCGTATTACTCTGTGTTGAAGTATAGATGCGAATGTAATTATGAATAATTCGAGTTATGAGAATTGGTAAACAGCCGCCCGTCAAGATATTGCCGCCTGCTGACGTACTAACATTCGCATTATATCCGCTTATTGTTCTTAATATCACAAATGCTTCAAATGCCCTGAAAAACCCACTGGGTCTAGCGCTAAACGACCACGATAGCTAAGCCGAGGGTTATGAATTCGAATCCTACAACAACTATTGGTATGACGAACGCGGGTACTATCTCTGTCCGTCTATAGCAATGTATCTTTAAACATTTTTTAAGTTCGTTCATCATCATAACACAGGCTCTGCCTATCTTTAAACACACAAATACATTACAACAACTTGTTATAACAAGTCTCTGTTAGAACCTGTTACGACAGGGCTTTGTTACAAGGGTATTTTATAAACCGGTTAAAACAGATCTCTGCAAAATTGTTTTCTTTAGATGTAGCAAGTGACAATGCGCGAGGGCCACCGATTTGGGCTTGTACCCTAATTTACCCTAATAATGTACCTAGCGTACCCTAAGTACCCTTAATTTTTTTAACCCTTTTTTCATTGGTTTTATTGGTCTTCTCTCATAGTGAGAGGATTTAGGCCATAGTCTACCGCGGGGCAACTGCTGATGCGCAGACTTCGCACAACTCAGAAAATGTTATATACTGCAAACATCCTAAGGTGTGCTGGTTTCCTCGCGGTTTTCCTTCACCATTATAACCTTTATACGGGTAAGTTAACTTTGTCATAGCATCCTTCGATACAATTCTACAAAATATATATAATACTAGCTTTTGCCCGCGACTTCGTCCCGCCCCCGTTGCCGCAATTCCCTTTGGAGGTAGAAATTCGTAAAGATCCAAAATAAAATATAGCCTATGTTACTCGTGGATAATGTAGCTTTCGAATGGTGAAATAATTTTTAAAATCGGTCCAGTAGTTTTTGAGCCTATTCATTACAAACAAACATACGAAACAAAGTTTTCCTCCTTATAATATTAGTGTAGATATTTGCTATGAAACTTACACTTTGAATTGACTTCACATAAATGAGGTTCTCAATTATTATTGGTTTCAATATGAATGTAATTATTACACGGATTGTCAAATCCTTACACACCACACATGCCGTTTCTATATTAATCACTCTTCATACATAGATTTCGGAACTGCTCACTCCCCATCAACTATGAATAAAACAAAGCATCCAATTTGTAACTGTTACACAAACATTGATGACAAACATTGATCTGGTTTCACCGAATGTACATATCTTTAAAATTAAGTATGAAACCGTTAACCGAGGAGTAGGCTTGATAGAAATCTTCCCTAGTATCCTCAAACAGGCAAACGGGACGTGGAAGATGTCGTATTACACACGAAACCGCGTGCAGCAACCGGCACTGTAATCTTTCAGCCAACCGGCAAATAGTTCATACACAAACCGTACTAATGCTAATGACGCAAACATTCCACCGCTATTCAATTTGACGTTTGCAATCAGCGCACGCAAAGCAGTAAACATTGGGAGCCAATGCAACTGGCCCATCTATCATAATTTCAATTCCAATGGAAATCACACAAATTAAACCATTACCTAACAACAATGCGCTTAAGCACACTTATAGATAGGAAACAATTTTGAACGTGAAATCAGTTCGAAATAATCGGTGGATATGTTAATTGGTATGTATACGTAGAACAAAATGTAATTTTTCATATATATATATATATATATATAAAAGCTTTAATACTGTTAATTACTCAATGGCTTTTTGCACCATTTTCATGATTAATTATAACCTAGTAGTTGTGGATTGCTTTGAAAAATGAATTATAAAAATTAAATTAAATTATAATCGTAGTCTGCTATGTAACATTAAGCCTGAATGTGCCATACATTTTACAGCGCCATCCAGACTATCACCCCCGCTATCTTCATCAGCCTTCTTTCCCATAGCTGGGACCGAGGAGACTCATGTCGTTTTATATCACCATTATAGCGGTGGTATCTAATTCTAAAACTAATTTTAATATATCTCAAAGTTAGAACTGTTGGCGGGATTCCAATCTAAGACCTTAACGGTAGAACACGAGTATTTTGATACTTAATATGAAAAATGCCTATAAAATTTTACATATATTATCACATGTTCTTCTGAATTATAATTTGTAATGTCTATTAATGGGAACATAAGTAGGTACTATTATTAAAGTAATAGAATCGCAGCGAACAGTTAACCATTGCAATGATGAAGTCAAACAGCAATCACCCGATTTGACGTTCGCAATCAGCGGACGCGAACGACTAAATGCGGAGCGCCAATATTACAATGCAATTTATTAAATTTCAATTCCGATGGAAACAGTTCTAATGTGATTCTAACATGTACTCTCCACTATATGCTCTCGATTAAGGCTCGATTGGGTCGAAACACGTTTGTGTCAACTAATTAGACTATTCTATTGATCCAAATTTATTTTTCGTATATATTAATTCATATTTCTAATTCTGTTTCTAATATCTACCTTTAATTAGTCACCATTGTCATGGATTGACTGGTAGAGAATGCCACTAAGCATTAAGTCCGCCCTTTGTACTACTTCTTAGCTTTAGGTGTCACAAAAAAGTGTTAATAAATAAATAAATGAACTAATGACGACTGCATGAACGTTGGTGAAGGAATGAACGATGACAAAAGAATGCATGGTGATGAATGATGGAGAATCGTAGTGACCTCTTTCCATTAAAAGACATACGACTTTATAAAACGTTCACTTTGAATGATAACAAATGTAAGCTTCCGAACTATGCACAGATGATTATTTCACAGTCCAACTTCAAATATGAGATCGTGAAGATAAGGTATTTGTAAGAACGGAGAAACTGGTTTCTTTTCCCTAGAGATGGAACCCAAAAAGGAATGCATATTCTATCCACCTCCATGCACATAGCATGTTTTTTAGAATACCTCCCTGTAGATACCGCTAAGCGTATACAGAGTGTTCTGAAATAGCACCAATAATATACAGCGTCTAAAACGTCTTGGTCCGCGGGGGCTCGTTATTCAAGATACTTTTATGACACTGTAGAATATTTTATAACGGTTACCCTACTCAGTGTGATAGGGTTGTCGCAATGCAAATTTGCTTTATCTATTTAATTCGTTATGTCTCCCAAGACAGTAGATTCTGAAACACTTCGAACAAATTATTACGGGATCTCCGATGTGGAGAATAAATTAGGAACAGATTTAATATTAAGCAATTTTTCTTGTACTTGTATAGAAAAAGAATAGATGTGATTGAAGTGCATTGATTATACCCAATATAACAATAGACAATTTAGACTAGACATTATACATTAGACGAGGATGTCAAATCCAATTATACAAGACTACTAACCCAAATCTATATTTACACCATTAAGCAATTCCCTTTCATACGTTGAACAATCGGCACAGACGGCTGTGGTTACAGAATAACTCTGTCTATTGTGTTCTAGGTACACAGTTTAGGCAGATTTTGAGGCATTGTTAAAGGGTCAGTTAGACACACAAATTATATTGCCTACTAGTTACGTCTGTGGTTCCGTCTTCGTGGAACACTATTATTAATAGGGTATAAAATTTAATTCATAAATATTGGAAGCATGGCCCAATAAATTGTTTTTATTAAATATTCACGCAAATCCCCTTGTATTTCCGAGATTGAAAGTACTTTATAAACTCTTTTAACTTCGAGTGGCAGTCATTTCAAAATCGGTTTAGCCGTTCTTAAGATCAACCCTCACAAACGAATATAAAGACAGAGAGAAATGTTAAAATTGTTTCTTTGAGTAATGGTAAAGTATAATAGCACTGGACTTAAGAAAACGCAGTTGCTTAGAAATCGCAGTTGCTTAGAAACACCTCATCGCTTACCATCAGGCGAGATAGGGGACAAATGCTAGCCTATTTCGAATATACAAAAAAACTAATCAATTTTATTAAATCTATAGAATTCTACTGTGAAGCTTTAGTGTGTGTGTATATTGGGAATGATGTTAGTTACTGATTCTACAATTCACGCGGCATTGTAAAGGCGTATACACAATAGTATATAACAATTTCCTCATTTGATTAATTGTAAGCTTTGCTCTTAATACCAATTTGCAGTCGGCGTGAAACGGATGTCGCTCATGATAACGAATTAAGCAAAGACGTGGTCCAGGGACGTGCTAATTAAGATGTACATACAGATAAAGGTCAAAATTATTCATATTTACTGAGAATGGTGCAATTAACGATCAGAATAACAAGATAAATGCTTTGAAGCAATAAACGTGAACCAAATATACCGCCAAGAATGGAATAAAAAATATAGAGAAGGATAAACCAATCGTGGTATTTATGGGTGATAGACAACTAATTCTGTCACACTAATTAGCAAATTACAAGAATAGGGAAATTTAATTATGCAGTAATTATTAAAAAAATTCATTTAGTTACAAATTAATATTAAGAAAGTACTGAAAGTAATAATATCAAGAAAGTACTCATTTGTAAATGTAATAGATATGCCTTGTTTTAAAAGATCCTTTAAAAATGTTGAAATAAAAATCCCAAAGCTAAATAAAGGTCTTAACAGAATCAACAGCACGGCCACTTAAAGCCTAAAATCTTTCCCAACGTTCAGAACGATTTTGTTAAAAATCCCAAATTAAAAGGTAATCAATTTGCTCGCTAATTGACAGAATATCGGATTTGAGGCTGAGCCCCGTTCACCCTATTCCACCCTTTTTGCGAATTAACAAATGGACGGTTAAACACATTTTTGTACAGCCTTAAGTCTACACCAAAAATTTCTACTTATAAATAGATTTGCCTTTTTCTCCAAGCTACTTTATTTTCTTTTGTTTTGTTTTAAAAACATTTGATACAGTTTTTATATTTTATAGCTTTCATTAGTTTCTTAAGCCAAGTAACGTGTTGTCAATCTTTTTCAATTGTCTCATTATCAGTCTCTTTAACTAGGAGCACATTACTTTAGCAACCATATAGTCGTAAACAGATTCATCCGGTGGTACTTTAACGGTGTAATTTTGCACCGTTACTTTATCTCGCTACTCTACACTATAATTAATGTCTAAAATGTTATTGTAATGCCATTAAAAATTATTTGTACAGCATTTAGGACCAAAATATCTGCTGATTCTTTAGCTATACTAACAACCCAATAAGCGTCAGTCACAATTAAATTCTATTTAAACTGTATTAAATAGAAGGCAATATCACCAAATCCTGTTCACGTGTCTCAAGATGTTTTTATATTTCCCAAACTTATTTTCGTTCTGTCACTAAACTCTTCAGTTAAACACAAGTTGACGTTACCACTCGAGAGCGGAACACATGCGCGGCAAATGGCAGCCATTTTTTATACACTTAAAGTTCATTAACCTCGTATTAGTGTGATGATGAGGTAAATCGAGTTTGTAATCGTTTTGGGCTTGTTTATGTTAAAAAAAGCACCGCTAATGCACCGTGAACTCGGCCGTGGCGTGTCAAGTTGATGATCTTTAAATTTGAATCGTTCAAATTGAAATTTGACTCGAGCAAATTAGGGGCTAATTTCGGGATTTCGGCATGAATAGTTCTCTTCAGTATTTGTATCGCACGCTATTCTGTCCCATTTCGAGGAATTAGATAAGTGAATTTCGTCAAATATTATATTATAATTCGATTTCATTTTACTTTTCGCCTCGTCGCTTTAAAAAAGGGTTTAATTCGTTAATGCGAGTGTTGGCGAATGTAGGTGCCGAGGGAGACCAAGAGTTTCTTGCTTCGGCCAAATAGATCAGATACTGGCTGGTGGGGAGCCAAGAGTCTCCGAAACGAAGAGAACGATGAATGTAGAAGAAGCATGTCAGGTCTACAAGGATGGTGATATTTGGAGCTCAGCAGGTACTTTCTGTCTACCCAGTCAAGTACCTGGCGTGATGATATAACGACAGTAATAATTCATGAACAGAATTTAACAATTTATAATTCTTTGTCTCAGACATTTTCAAAGAGTTTAAGTATAATAGGGCTCATCACTCGTAAATAGATTATTTCAAACCGGTAGTAGGTACTGTCTCTGAGGACGCACTGACAAGAGGATTAATTAAGAAAATTAAAATTCGGACGTCGACGAAAAAAATGCATCTTAATTTGTTCATTGACGTTTTAAAAACTGTAAAGCGTCCTTTTTTGAACGAGATAAATTCGGTATTCCGTTTATAAGGTACATTAAACAACAAGACATCCGTTAAATCTCGTCGAGAGAATCTAATATCTGATCCTATGATACTAATCTGATCCTCAGGCATCATCCTTACTGGGGCAGAATTAAAAGTTGGCAAGAATAATTTAAATCTATCTATTGTTTTACACGATGTAAAGATGTTTATTGAAATATTACTTTAAAAGTGTTTACTTGTTACAAACATGCCCTGCTCCTACCCTAGAGTGTCGGTTGTTTAGAATATTATAAGACAGGTTGGTACCTATTATTTGTTCTGTAGAATATTTACATTTTAATCTGCCAAAGGAATACGTTTACTTCATACAACCTTAACCATATTATTGCGTTGGGAATGGGGATGGAGTTGATCTCTGTATACTTTGCATTTCTTTCTTTGCATCCACGAGTATCTGCGTCAGTTTAAACAAGTATTAGACTTGTACAAGATTTTCCATAGATTTTATTTACGGGTTGTTTTAAAATATTGATGATGGTTAAGAGTCTTCAAGACACTTTCTGTTATTGCCGTTGTATTTGAAGTGAAAATCATTTACCAACATGTGATCTTCGTGATTATACAATCAAATGTATAACCACAACTATATTATCGAGTGTGACTAAAGAGATACCCTTTCCAAAATGGTATGTCGTCATAGTAGAATTACATGCGCTTTAGGTTTTAATGGTAATTTTATTACAATTCTTGTTGTCGGGCGAAGCGTTGCCACAATAAATCAAGATGGCGGCCGTAACAACAGTTTAATGCGCGAGCGCCGTGTAAACACGTCCAAATGACGTAATTCCGACAAAAGTGTGGTTTATTACTAACGAGTCGTTAACGACCGTTATACCAAGTTGGCGTTGAACCTCGCACGTTCTGTCGCTGTGTATGATGATAAATGTTTAGTAAGCTGAAAGTCTTTTGGAACACCAGTGCTGTGGAGGCCACAAAGACAGGTAATTCACGTATACTTTTATTGTTACATGGATTCACCATTTTGTCTTTTATTATTATAATAATGTCTATTTTATTGTCACTATCATTCGTGTTACATAACTAGCTATGCATAACCGCTGCACGGTGTAGGTCACTCGTTTTGACGTGTGCATACGTACAGATGAAAATAAAACATTGTTGGTAGTTGAATAAAATTGACAAATGGAACTAAATGACACGTCCTGAGTGAGGTACAATTGCAGATAAAAATCAAAACGATAATAATTAGCCACAAACACAAACGACATGAGACCGTGAAAGTACCGTCAAACCAAATACTGTATAAATCATCCGTCGGTTGCGTGGAAGACGTACCGTAATGAATGACGTCTAAAAAGGATGTGCCGAGACGTTTTGTTCCGACCAGGTACCGGATCGTCGGCTCTTCGAGTTCGCATTAAATAGATTGATGTTGCCACCCCTGCGACCACCCACTTAGCGTAATTAAAACCTTTAAAAGATTTACAGTGAATTCGGTTTTCGCTCCGAACACTTTGATAACCCTATCGGTGTTCCAACGGCAGACTTCGGCTGGGATGTTTTGCGCGAAAATTTGTATTAACGCCACGAAACGACGCCAAATGTTTCCGCAAATTAAGCTCTGGCATATTTTGACAGAACTGTCCGTTTTACCGTTGCGATTTTGTATACGAAACACGAATATCAGAATTATAGAATGAGTTACAAAGCTAATGCATTATTAAAATGTGGAAAGATATAATCCTTAGTATCGTGATTAATATTTTAAATTTTTTATTAACAATTGAACTCAAATTGTCTTGAATTCGTAAAGGATTGAAAGCTTTAATATTCATGATAAAAGGCTACGAAAATTGTTTACAATCTCTTTGTTTCATCGCTATCTCTTGCTAATTATTGCCAAGAGCTACTTCTCAAATGCCATGATTACAGGGGAGGCATGTCGCAACAGCGATGCCCCTAAAAATAAATTTAAAGAGGTATACTTAAATAGGGCGGTCAATGCGCCCTCACGCGCTCCCAAGACGTTACCCTGTAGATTTCAGAAGAGCTCCACTCGGGTAACTCTCCCCCTAAATTAACCGCGCTTTTTAAACTGGCCGGATGAATTTTAAATTGGATTAAGCCCGGGGCCGCTCGTGACGCCGCAAAGAGTATGAATGATGACTCCGATATAAAACCACCGGCGTAACGTGACCTCTCGCTTTTAGTTCATTATATGACGAAGCATTTCGTTAAACTGGCCCTTCCTGTACTATTCGTTACACAATCATTATGGAATTAAAGCAATCTCTATGTTCCGGCTGTAATATAATTGAGCTTTTATGTGAACGTACATCGTACCGTTAGGCGCAGTGATGCAACGGTATCGGCACGGCTCGACGCGACGGATTTCCTCGATTCGATTCTCAAGCAAGACTGGAATGCCGAGTCCATTCAATTGTCTTTCTATTCAGAACCTCTTGATCATAAATAATGCATCCAATGGCAGATACGCACGCCAATTATTTCTATTGCTATCAAACGGCTAATATCTCTATTCATTCGCGTATAGCTGTCCGCTTCCTTTACCGCTGATTTTCTTATAGCATGCTTCGTTATAATTTCAAATGCTTTCCACTTTACCGTTGAACGTGTCACTACTTTATCTTGTTTTATTGAACTAAAAGTAACAACCATTGACAGAGGCTGAAGTGTTTACGTCAAAGAGCACAATTGTAACGTTTATCCGCCTTTGACCTATTTTGACGTCCTTTCTTCGTAGCCATTAATGTCAACAATGGCACCGCCGTGCACATATACGTAGACCGTTACATTATCCATTAGGTCTTTATTTGTGTGTTCAAAGCCAAATCCAATCTTCGCTTCCTGTGAATAACCAATTTTGTGCAAATCATGGAACAAATTAAAAACCTCAACCGCAATTGTGCACGCCCACCGCTGTTCTAACAACTCATTCATTACTCCGTCCCATTAAACTGCCCGTATTCGGATTGCTACATCCGTGTGCCAAGATATGTTACAATGTTGATTACATTGTGACCTGCAATGGAAGAATTTGTGAAGTTGTAATGAACTTTTGTTTTTGGCTATATTTCATTTGCATTTATAAACACCTAACACAATATATATAATAAATATCAGAACTGCTAATCTACAATCATCTAGATGCTGACTAAGTTTAAATAAAATAATATCTACTAAGCCAGAGTTAAACTATGTAACTTCAATTGTATTAAAACCATTTGGATCCATGTCTATGGTTCTCTATTTGTTATCTCTATATATTCATATGTGAGATAAATGTATGCATGTCAAAGGTTACTACGTTATTAAAATTTGGTGCGTATTCAACGATTGTTTTGATTGAGTTAATGGGACAAATTGTTTGTCAAGGGCCAAAGGGTCTGTCGACAAACAATACAAAAAGATATCGAGGTGAGCGGGTCCGGTCTTTAGATAATCGTTTAATTTGACCAATGTTTGTTCTTATTGGCAGGTTATGATATTGATAAATTCATTAATTCTTTTTAAGAGACGAAATTAGCAAACGGTCAGGCAGCCGTTTAGAAATAGTTACATATTTATAGTACCCTAATCTAAATTTGAGTGGGTATCTATTATTAGATATGTAATAATGGGTCTAATAATAGAAGGTCTATTGAAGTAGATGATGACTTTACGGCTTCCAATAAACTTGTCTTTAAATAAACAGTGTACATTGTTCTGAATGGAGAGAACTAAACAAACCATTTTGATCGCTCCGATGTTCATTTCTGTAAGTATTCAATGAGATAGAAAAGTTGAATTTAAATTTGAACCGATTTAACTTTGTCGGATGTTCGCTTTGGTTTTTTGAACTGCTTTGTTTACGTATATTTTACCACTTTGTTTACATTATACTAGAATCAATTCAAGATGAGGTGGAAAGGGACGGTTATGTTAATTTACGTGACGAGTAAAAAGGACAAGGATAGATAATCCAATCTAGAAGCGGAGTACCAGGGGTGCATAACAAAACAAGGGTGAACACTCAGCTTAGTTAATCAAGGCGTCGCTAATCCAACGGACTATTTGTTCGCCGGCCGCGACATTAGTCCCGCGTCCAGAGATCCCGAGCCGCCGGGATTTGCCCGGGATCGCGAAGTTTAGGTTCTGATGGAAACAATATCGTGACGGACTTCCAAGGTCCTATTCTAATATAAATATTTAAACGGGTTGTTCCTTACAGTCGGCTGGAGGTTTCCTAATTTAAGCATTGGGACCGAGCGAAGACTTAATTTGTAATTAAAAACAGTAAAGAGAGGAAATTTTGAATGTTCCACTCGTTTCTTATCGCTGGGGACTAGAAATAATTTTTCATTCAAATTTCGAAGCAAAAACTGTTTTAGATAAGAGAATGATTTAATGCAAATACGAAACGCTGTACGGTTACAGCGCAGTTGAAGATGAAATATAACAAAAGAAATGTAATGGACATTTAAATGTGATTATAAGATATAAAGTGATCAATTCTTAATTTATTTACTGTTTTGCAAATTTCCTCTGCATATTATTTTAAATATGTATTGCAATTTAGTCAGTGTTGTAAAATTCTGTTATTCAGTTATTGGGTTTAGGTTTCCACACAGTGTATACATTTTATTTTATAATCTGTAAACGATAAGCACGTGTTTTGTTATCTATAAAACACTGTACTTCTAAACAATTTGTTTCATAGATCTTGTTTAATTTCGTTTTGGCAGCTAATAATTTCACTTGTCATTTCTTGTAATGTTATTGTGTAATCTCTAGTACGCTCTAGCTATCCGCTATTACTTCTTTCTGCTGGTAGCTTGATTTGATTACCCTATCTCTCCCCTACGTGTGTTTTCTCTGGGGAGTTTTTCTAATTTCCCTCTAGCTAGTAGGGAGGTGAGCGTTTGTCTGCTATAATTGTTGGCAATAAATATGCAGATTGGATGGACGGTAGCATAACATTGTTAATATTTATGGCTTATATAAGTGTAATGATCTTCGTTTTATTTAAGAGAGATGTTATTATTATTCTACCATCACGCCAGGTCCCTAACGGGGTAGGTAGAAAGCAAATAAGGAAAGAGATAAGAGAGATAAATAAGAAAGATGTAATGTATTTACATCTAAATATATATAACTCAAAGGTGACTGACTGACATAGTGATCTATCAACGCACAGCCCAAACCACTGGACGG
>DWDX01003021.1:0-13915 GCA_018245675.1 Agara michaeli | reverse complement strand
TGTTACGTATATATATATATATATATGTATGTGTTATAACGTAAATATATGTACGTATCATTATAAGACTAAAATATTGTTTACGATGCGCTCGAGGCGGTCTCCCCGCTACAGATATATCTGCCGTAAAGCAATCGTTAGTGAGATTTGTGTTTTAGTCTGAAGAGTGTGGTTGCCGCTCTGCGACTACGTGTGAAGGAGAAACGACTATCTCAGTCCTCTGAAGAAGCGAGACATCCGCAACAAATTTAGCATATGAATTACTAATAATAATAATAGCTGTGAATGAGTAGAATCACTTTTTTTCACATTTTACTAGCAATTGTATAAAAGTGTACTTCATTAAATTTCATATCAATTTGTTTACATCTATAGTTACACTAATAAAAATCATAATTTGCAAAGACATACATACATAGAAAAACATAATCACTTTAGAGCTACTTAAGGAGGTAAATGAGTTTAATTTGCATCAAAATTCATGATATAACTGTTTTTTTCTCAATTATGCTATTACTATATACTATTAATATACTGAATGAGAAAGGAACTAAATTAAAAGATACATTATGTAAATAATAAAGGCCTTTTTACGAACTCTCTTGCAAATTGTCCTCGGCTAATACATTGAAGAAAAGGTAAGCTTTTTCTGTAGGTTAGCAGTCACTCGTTATCTCGAAACTTATAAGAAATCTATACATGCAATAAAATAGAAAACTTTTAAAAATCCTTTTACGTCAGCGTTTTCCTTGCCGGTTCCCGATGAGTGTTTCAGTGATCGGTTTTTTGTGTGACTCTTTTACTCATTGGCCGTCTCTTTCTTTCTTTACATTCGCTTATGGATATGGTGAACGATGAAAGCTTTAGATGCTATTTGAAGTTTGCAACGGCAAATGACCTTCATCAACATTTTTTCAAGGGCAGTTAACTAGCAACAATAAATATATTTTTTTATGGTCACCTACCGTGTTCTATTTCGAGTGTATGTTTAGGGATTTTGTTTCTTTGATCTGGCAACCCTATTCCCAACTGATATGGGGACGCCGCAATGTGATGGAAAAAAATTGATTAATCAGAACAGGAGTTTGTTGGATCAACCTTTGCCGAAGGTCTGTTTTAAATAATATATAATTGAGTTTTGAAAAGAATTTTACATTTTAATCATCATAATATTACAACACACCCGAAATACCGGTTGCTACGATGACATTCATTTCACACTAATGTCATTATGCGTGTGTGTGTGTGTGTGCTATCAGTTTTTTTTATCAACTAGTAACCAGATACGATAACAAGATATTTTGCGTTTAATAAACATTACATTTAGTAATGTTTAGTTCAGTGAGAAATAAATGTAAATAAGGAATTATCTGCAATTTCTAATATTATGAAATTGAATAAACTACAACAAATTCCCTTTAAATACTTAACTTCAATATTTTATTGTATTTATCCACAATGGTGCTGGTTAAGTAACATTTGAATGCTATGTTATATGCTATGCTTTAACTGTAGGTAAAGTC
This sequence comes from Agara michaeli, assembly GCA_018245675.1. NCBI lineage: Eukaryota > Metazoa > Arthropoda > Insecta > Lepidoptera > Hesperiidae > Agara > Agara michaeli. The sequence continues at coordinate 12,392 of DWDX01003021.1, read as the reverse complement.
GTTAAAAAGTGCGCGGCTGGTTACGGTGTATTTCTGGCTACAATTCTTTCCCGCAACTGCAAGAGGCCTGGAGCGTACTCCACCACACTGCAAATTGATGGAAATAACGGTTAGTGGTATCTTTGTCAGATATTATTAACCCGCCTTAAAGTCTCTTAAGCTCTTAAAAATATGGCACTGGAGGTCAATTATTCACCATTCGACCGTGCCCGATGTAGATAAATTTTATAGATAACTTGCAATATGATATGCAACTACGTCTAAACTGTGAGCTATTCTAACAGTATCAATCTCACAGATTATGAGCTTATTATTATGTCAGATATTTTAGTTTCCGCAAGCACCTAAAATGTTAGCGTCTTATAGTTCTTAAATACAAGCAAAGTCCTCTATCAAACTTAGACCGCAACTTACCTATATATTTTCGTTACAGATGGCAGTGTATTATAAAAGTTAATTGGCATCAATGAATAATAAGGGTTTTCTACTACTGCAGTATTTTAACTAGGAATATTTAAGTTTTATGTAATTTTTGATAATAAAAATTTTAAAAAATTACATTGGCTTTATAGCACCAAATGTCATTACCTAGTCTATGCTGGTATAAAAAATTATCTAGTGAAACTTCCGTAAATTCGTGAACTTTCCAAAGTTTAGCACTTACCAAACGATACGCAACAATGACAATAAAAGCATAAAATTTTTATGGTGTAATCAATAAAATATAGGTACTTGCATTGAAAATCCTGTATCGAACTATTGTCGTTAAGCAAGAAAGCTAAACTTGAATGTTATCTCGATAATACTACGGATGATATTATTGAATCAAATTATTTTTGCTCTCGCGAACTCTTTACATATACCATTGTAGGTATGTATATGTATTAATTTACTTTATAGTTTAAGCTTAGACAATTTATAAACTACTTACCTTTATATCTGTAGAATGCATAGTTTTTGTGCATTTAATTTTATTTATTCTAGACAGGCTAAATTAGTCAAAATAATGAAGTTACCTATAATAAGTTATGGCAAGTATATTAATAATAATAATAAATATTTAGATTTCACCATCGATTTTTATATAGATCATTGGACTGCTTTAGACATTAGATAGCCTAGTCGTTTGGATATTACTCTCGTTAGCGATCTAGGTTTAAATACAGGCACACACATCTGACTTTAGAAACCTACTTGCGTTATATACATTTATAACAAAATACACATCACTCGTTATAATGGTGAAGGAAAGCGGAGTTCTACATAGACTTCACTGAGGTGCGTGAATATTATTTTCAGAGTATTCCAACATGGACATATTAGTAGAGATACCGAGGAACATATGGCCAGATCTCCGAGATTTATACAAGACTGTATGGCCGAAAGGTGCTGTGGCTTATTGTGTACTTGATACACTAATAGCTAACAGGGACCTCAGTGATACTTTTGATTTCAAAATATATTCTCCCGAGGGTGACATATTGAATGGAATGATAGCAATCAGTGATGCGGTAGATGTTATATATTATTTTGTGATTTTTTTTGGTCTGTAATGGGATAACATATTAACATTCATTTCCCTACAGTTCAATTATTACCAGCTGCTCGTCCATCCAGTAAATGACATAAGGAAAATTGAAGAAGCCCTACAAAAGTCTAGTATTATCAATTGGAACAGAGATATTACCATACCCTCTGCTAGTCTTGAAGTGAGAGCTTGCCTTAAGAGATTACAAGAACATCTAAAACTCAACATCAATTTCGATCATACAGATGCTTTCAAACACCTACTCGACAACAAAAAGCCACTGTATAATTTAAGGTGAAATATCATTATAATTTATAGCTGACTAAATATGTATTTTACTAACTTCTGCCATCATAGCATTTTTTCTGTTGTTTACGTTACTGAGAGAAGATTGAAATACAGTAAAATTCGCATATTAATCAATACAATATTTTCATTTATATTTAGATGTTTTCTGTTTTATTTTTCAGTGCTCACCCACCTGATACTTATGTGGCTCCACTAAAACCTCAGCATATTGCTCTAGTTGACAAAACATGGTCTTACCACAGTGAGAGCACCCATCTATTCTTTGAAGTACTGATGAAAAATGAAATGGCATATGTACTTTATTCAACCAAAGATGACACACCTATGGCCTGGATAACTGTTAGCCCACAGGGGTCTTTGACTCACCTGTACACTCTGGAACCATATAGGAGACTCGGTTATGCCGAGTTTATTACCAAGTATGCAACAAATGATCTCAGGCAAAATGGAAGAACAGTTCTAGCTTATACTGTAGAAGATAATGAAAGAGCTCAAAGAATGTTCGAAAAATTAGGCTTCGATGTGATTGGATATGATCGATGGACTTTTATTAAAAGAGATAAATAAAAATATGTATTTTCATTAAACTAACATACTTATAGGTATTAAGATTTTATGAAATCAGTAACAAAATTACCTATCAACAATAATTTTATAATGAGGTATAAATTGTACAATATGAACAGCACCTGTAGGTAGGCCTGAAATAAGGTGGACATGTAAAAATCAGTTCTCAATCAAAATCTCACACAGGTCCAATTTGTGTGATGAGCATGAGTATTTGTTTTGTTTCTAACTGTAAATTAAACATTAATAAATTGATATACATAGCTTGTCCATTGTCTGGTTGCCATACTAGGATCACTGGGGCAAGTTTTATGACCGAAATAGGCAAAATATTCTTTGTGGTCATCAGAAAGCGTTTCGAGATATCGACACTTTGGATTAGGACTGAATCATGGGTACATCGTCATACTGAATCCGGATGGATCCCATCTTACTTTCGTTGTGGCTCGAACTCGTCGGAAGTGTTATTGCACGAACAACGACGCATCCATTACAACCGAAAACTCAAACAAGTATACAGTAAATGAAGTTAATCCTGTTCCACGTTTAAAAATAAACTCACCTAGCAACTTATTTACCACTTATCTACGTTATTTACTATGTTCTCCAAATTCTTATAATTACATGACAATAGTTGTTTTGTTTTGTTTGTTTCTATGATAGCCGTCAAAAAAATGTCAAAACATGTCAAAACTGAGTTGCAACGTCCATGATTTTTATCCAAATCATTGACAAATTGGCGAATAGACTTTGTACTGCGGTCTATGTAATAAAAAATACCAACCTAATATAGCGGGAGAGGCGTCTAAATTTGATGAGTAACAGATATAAAAATGAATGACATTTATTAAGCACACATGTTTATCTTATCATGAATATCACATTTTGAATTTGTATCTAGCTTTAGATAGGTAACTACAAGTACTTACGAATATTTACATTTTTAGGTTCGTTATCATCATAATTTTACATCATCATGAATTACGAACTGCTTTGTTTACCTACTGCCTAAATACATGTAGTTGTAATCATAATCAGTGAACGATACACTTCAGGCAATTGGTTATATGAAAATAGAAAACTTATCTTAGTTGATTCACCTGTTTTAATTCAAAGAGAGATACAAAATTGACGATGAGAGACGATGAGAAACTTCGTAAAGGAGCTCCTTATACTTGTTAATAGCAACAGTTTAACAGTGTGTTTTACTAGGCTCACTCGTAATCTTAAACAATAATTTCTTACTTGTAAAAATTAATAAATCGATAAAATGTAGATTGCCTAAGGTCAGAAACACATAACAGATCTGTGTGAGCGTATGAATGTTCTTTCTAAGATAATAATTACAGTAAAGTATACAAATTAATGTCTGTCGTAACGATAACTTATTTTTTAATCGAATTAATAAAGGTAAACTTTGTTCATATATTTTTTCATAAATAAATGCCTGACATGATTTCTTTAGATATAAACAAGATAATAATCTACCACTACAATAGGAAACGTTAATATGGAAGATTTTAAAATATATTTAGTCCCTTTAAGGAAAAATGATATATAAACGACAATGACCGCTAACCAAACTTACATAACATGAATGACGATTCGTAACGGGGAATTTTTGCATTATACTGCACAGTAAGTCGATTACTCTTAAGCCCTTCTGCCATTGGACTCGTTATGCTGCCTGTTACTTGTTCATTTGTGCAATTGTTGATTCAACTTCAGTTAGATTTGAGCGGACAATCGACGAGGACGTTTCTGCAAACGATTTTTTATATCAAAGTCTAAACAACGATGTGCGAAGATCCCTTGCAGTTGTTTCCAGTAGAGAAATGGTCTGATTTACAACGGGCGTTCGAAGCCGATTGGCCCAGAAGTATCTCCGGTTATACGGTGCTCGAGACTCAAAAATACATACTGGAGTGCGGCCTCGACTACGGCTTCAAGGTGTACTGTCCTTTCGGAAATGTAACCAACGGTATTGTGGCTATCAATCAAAAGGTTTGAACATTATTTTATTATTTATCAATAAATGTTTGCCATAACTATATGTGTTTTCCAATTACCACAAAAGTGATATACGAGTAACTACATATATACATACATTACAGTTATTTCTTATATTCAATTTGTATTGTAAATAAATCTTGTTACAGAAAAAATTCTATGAAGTGATTGTCCAATGCCCCAGCGACGATACAAGTCAACTGGAAGATGCATTAAAAGCGACTACAGTTATCGACTGGCGCAGGGAGCTAGAAATTCCTTTTGCACCTAATAATGTCATGAATTGCGTGAAACGAATCGTACAACATAAGAGACTGATTATATGTAGCATAGGTATAACTACAGCATATGTTTTAGATAAAGCGTCAACATTATTTGACATCACGTAAGTAAAAATATCAAACGTTCAATACCTACCTATCTAATATCATCCGCTACATACTAAATTTAAAATTACATTAAAAAAACTTGCTAACAATTATGTAGTGTGGAAAGTTAGTCATCCGAAAGACGTTTATATTAACAGTAATATTCATTACTACATGTATTGCTCGTTGAAACTTTTAATAAATAAAAACAAAAATCTTACGTTTTTCTTTTCAGATTGCCACCGCAATATTCGTTCGAATTACTGTCTTTGAAATACGTAAACTTACTCGATTCTACCTGGCCACATAGGTATCCAGATTCAGATTTTTACTTTGAACTATTAATAAAAGCAAGATTGGGATACGGATTATTCAGGAAGGGAAAATTAATATCTTGGGTTCTCATTAAAGAAATGGGAGCTCTGACACATTTGTACACTTTAGAAGAAGAAAGAAAAAAAGGTTATGGCGGATTGGTTTTAAAATTAATATCCGATATTCTACGTAAAGACGGCAAACCGGTAGTGGCATTCTGCGTGGTAGGGAATGTGAAAGCGGATAAATTGTACAAAAAACTCAATTTCAAAGGTGTCATGGACGTCGAATGGTGGACGATTGTCGACAATTGTAATATTTAAGACAAATACCAATAAATCTTTCATTTATTTATTTAATTCTTTCGATCTATTTATCTTATCAACACCACTGGACACTTTATGAGACGTTGGGAAGACCCAACTTGAGCATCTTCAACTGGTTCTAAGTTCTCTGATTCGAGCGACTTCCGGCCATTCTTTACACGCCTGGTCAGACATAGATCTATCCTTCATTATGTACATGCCAGTATCAAAAACAAACAATGTAATAAAACACGTAGGTAAACTTGATAGCAGATAGCTACCTATTGTAAAATGAAATGTTCTTAATTTAATGCAATATACAAGCCATTGTAAATTTTTATTACTATAATAATAAACATATCTATCTATAGTCCTATCAGATTGAACGAGAGATCAAGGTGAATCAGAATACTAAAATAAATACACCCGACCGACATTAGCTATTCGTACGAATCTCCATGACGCATCGTCATTAGTCGCGGATCATGTTGATACCTAAATATTTGATGAAAACGGCCTTGTTTTGCATTTTCTCAGCATAAAAATTTATACAAGTTTTTACTCAAACCTATTAGTTTAGTTCTTATGAATTTTGTGTGAAAAATATTTCAATTTATAGGCAGTAAACACCAAACTCGAAGCCGTGACACGCTAAATTTTTAAATGTAAGATGGCAACACCGAGGGCTTAAAGACGGTCTTAAAACATCCGGTCATCAGGTTGGCCAGTAGTCTGCATGTTCTCTGATCCGCTCCGGAGCAGTGTCGTGGTGTATGCTCCAGGCCTTCAGGTGCTGGAGAGACCCGTATTCAGCAGGGGGCTTACAAAGAGATAAAAAAAGGAAAAAGATTTTCTGAGTACCAATAATGTAAATTAAGTGCTAGTTTAATTTGTAATACAATTAATCGGTTTCAAAATATCGTAAACGTAAAAAAATATGAATTTAAAAAAAAATGCGTTGCTGCTTTTCCTTTAATATAAAGTCTCGGTAAAGTTTTTCCTTTGATCCGATGGTTACAGTTTAACGCTAGAGCGAGCTTTCGCAGAGTTGCATAAACTTAAAGTTTTAACTTTTAAAAACTCTACCTGGAATTGTTTGTGACCTCTTTTTGTAGCAAATACTAAGCTGCCATTATTTGTGGTGTTCATTTTTTAAATAATGCCTGCATTCGAAGAGCTTAGTCTATATATCTATATATCCTTTATTTTAGTCTAATCCTTTGATGCCTTTTGATTCATTGACAGTCAGCACTCAACTCTTTCAATTTCCCTTTTTCCTTAGCAAGTCTGAGCGGTTGTTCGATGGTTTATTTCATGACTTTTTAGTTTTTAAATATTATTTTCAGTAGAATTATTGATTACTTTTTTGTCAAGTTGTATATTATTATATGACGGAAAATAAGGCGAGGAAACCTAGATTACCTAAATTTATCCGGAATGTTCTCGAAGACATGTGAAAACGGATAACTCGCACTGGGCTAGCGTGATATACCGTGACTCATCTCGGTTTGAGGCGGGACAGGACACTGTCTGTGCCGATAACAACTACAAATCTATGCAAGTATAAAATGAATCATCAAATGTGTGCTATCTCCAGACAACATAAGAAAGTTAACAAATTAAAGCGACGATTAAACGAAGCAAATTCTTGCTAATATACTCGTATCTGTTGCTATATTTACGTGAGTGTGGTTGTTTAACGAAGGAGATTATATTTGTTGTAAACTTGCCAATCACGTCACATAAGTAAACACAGTCGACTGCCGCAGTGACTCTTGATTTGACGCTCAGCCTTTTAAAATGGGGCTTACGCTGGCTTCAGTTTGCAGTTTGCACGCAAATACACTTTACGGATAAAATTTAGCTGCTTCAATGTGCTCGGCGGGATGTGCATATTTTTATCGTTTTTCTCTTCGGATTTTGGTTGAAAACTAGGTCTGTAACTCTGTTCCCTATTACTTCATAGTAATGTATTAGGTGCTTAATTATCATTTGTTTTAAATGGTAATCTATGTTGTCGACCGTTATCAGTTTAATTATTTCACACAAATATACTTATATGCATTTTTAGAATATAAATAATAATGTAAAAAATTACGTTTCCTCGTTCTCAAGAGATACATTAGAATAATAGGCAGACACTGCAATTGGTATAGATAATATACTGAAACCAATTTTGCACAGCTAATTACTCCTCAGTTACTCAATTTCAGTGACATAACCATACTACTTGTCATTAGGTATTCATGAATACGCAAAAAACGAATAGTGAAACGATTTCCGATAAATTGACTTTTAGTACGATCGTAGTTTTCAGAGCGAACCCTGCAATAAGCTTTCCCGAGTGCCACTCAAATACAGTTCGGAAATTGAAAATTTTAAGGTTCAAATTTTGCACACGCTTCATACAATTTTAATAACGATTTCTTTAACACCATGTTCTTACTCAAACATATATTATATTAACACCCTTTTATTATATGTATGTATGTATGTTTGTTTGTATTTACAATTTTGGCTTTTATTTTTACGCATGTTTTCCATCAAAAATAAAAAACCAAACATTGATCAATATTGTTTAATTCTATTTTACTGAAAACACACAAAACATGTTTTGACACAAATGATTGAGAAATAAAAAATACTCGATAAATCATTCCATACATAAGTGGTAATATATAAGAATCAGTCTGAAAAACAAAGTCCTTTGATAAACTGCCCCCGACTTACTGTAAAGTTCTTGTAACAACGCCATCTGTCTGCATTCACTGATACTAATTATTATGATCTATTATAAAATAAAATATGATTTTATATAAACATTGGTGCATAATAAAAATTAAGTTTGTAGAACCGATAGTCTTCAATTTGTTTTCAATGTTTATTTATTATTAATTAATGTATTAAATTTGTAATTTTTAAATTTCAACGTAGCTTTGGGCTTGCATCACAGTATTATGTAGACAACCAGTGGAATTTCATAGCAAACGACAAATGAATGATTGAATGAGTTTTGATTATCGATCGATTTTTCAATAGAAATTAATATCGAGTAAACATCATATTTCATTAAATTGTCTTTTTCAGGATCTTACGCAAACACTTTAAATCGTCACATAAAATTAAAAGAATTATGACACGGTTCATTCATCAAGTCCCGTGTACGCCTAACAACAACTAAACCAACGAACGTGAGAAAATGTAACAAAAAAGTTCCTATGTAACTGTCAAAAACTTTTTGTCGTTACTCAAACAATGATTACAAAAGACTACTTAGCTTTAAATGAAAAATGTACAGTATCACTTAACATGTATTAGAATTTCCATACTAATAAGCTGCTATATAAGATATTATGTTATCGGGAAATGGTCTTATTTTATTAACTGAATTACAATTTCAAGAAGGAAGTACATGACTGTCTTAGTAAACAGTAGGCAAAGTTTGGAATCTCTGTTCTTTCGAATTTCATCCGATAGTATAAACACTGCATTATTTAATATAGGCATTGAACTCAACAACAATCATAACTTAAGACACGTCCACACTCGGTAACAAGATGGTTCATAAGCCACATATATGAATTGATAAATACTTACTTATACAGGTAGTGGTACACCCTAATATACAGAATAAATAAATATTGATATAATAAACACAAGTGTTTGTTCCGTGTAAGAAATGAACCTACAACACCAGGCTCGCACCAACCAACGGAGTAATTGTTACATACTTAGCTATAGAGCTAGTATATCAAAGATCTACTCTACCCTAAGGTATTGTGATGTACCGGTGAATACTCAAGGCATCGCTAGTACGTACCACCACAATTGCATTAGTGTAACAGCAATATTGGCACACGGCGCTTTTTATCCGCCATTCACATGACAATCATGTTGGCGCGCTGCATTTACCCCCATGTATTCGGTACGATCGCTGACAGTTTTTACTTTTAATAATAATTATCTCGCATTGGTACTTTTCATTTTACACATATTTAGTACCTAACACTTCTAGTTTACCTAATACGGTCACATGCATAAATCAAATATTAAGAAATACATTATAATAATATGATATACAAAAAAAAATGGAATATAGATAATTGAAATCCTGTTATTTGCTAGACATTGTAGTCGTTATGTATCATTTCCTCTCTCCCTGTTTACTGCTGATCGACAAAAATAAATTAAAATTTTATATTCTTCCAATCACTAAAAAACTCTTCATCGTTAATCATTCTCCTTGGCAAGGATTACTGCCATTACAATAGTCTTCCATACTACGCGAATCACGGTGTTGTATACTGCACATTGAAGTAATTGAAGTATAAGTAAATCGCTTTTTATACGAGATAAAATGATAATGGGATCGCAATCAAAAGCGCAGTCCTAGATACGTCTGAATGGTAGGGCGGGCTTATACCGCGTGCATTTCAAGAATTCACCATTTGACTAACCGTCACGGTGAACTCAAAATGTACGATTTTAATAATCACCATCATTGTTATTGATGATTATATTTGAATTTTCCGCAAATAACCTATCAGTATTTAGCGTGAATGATCTAGAGTATTTGGTCGAGCGTGTGTTGTGTCTGTGAACGGGATTCGCGATGTGGAGATTAATATTATTAGGTGAGTTGACAATGTTAAAATATTATGTAAAAATCTGAAACGACTTTGTTGTACAAAGTTGAAATATTTGTTAAAATATTTTGTATAAATATCAAAATACTTTTGTCTTGTTCCAAAAAAAAACTATAAATCTCTATTAACACAATCACCTTCGTCAAATAAAAAAAAATTGAAAGTGTAAATTTGACTGTATGTTGATTGATTTGATACTCGTCACGTGATCGCGCGGGAGATGTTCTAAGTCGAATTCAGGGAATATTTTAAAATATGCTTTCGCAAATTTTGCACCCCTCTCAAACGTCGAGTTAAACTAGGAAAAATTCGTTCCTCTCCCAATATTTGACATTTCCGTCGTACGTTGGAGATTACGGGCGACTTCAAAGCACTTACGGCGCGAACCAAAAATGAAATACCAAAACAAGTTACTCCGAACGTCGCGGGCAAATTGATGTGTCTTGTATAAAGACAATATTGTACTCGCGAGAACGAAATAGAAGCATTGTACAGGAAGGCATGAGAGCTGAATATTGTTATGTAGACATTTTTCATATCAATTTATTATGGAGTTATAGTAGGTACTTCTTACGAATCTTTCCGCAGTTATTCATTTAAAAATCGAGGAATTGTTAGTGGACTTTGGTTAGTACAACCTCATATAAAATAGTTCTAATAGAAGAAAAAATGTCTTATATGAAAAGGTTCGACAAAGGCGTAATACAGAGGTACATTTTGTTTTTATTAAACAAAAATCCTTATTAGCCTTCGCACCAACAAAGACTTACAAACATCATTTATTACTGCCAAGAACAAAACTTGGAAACAGTTCAATACTTTGCTGATCAATCTCTCCGCCTTAATAAGTCGCATGCCGCTCCATACATATGCGATGAGAAGACTGGCCTAAATGATTTCCCTCACAAAAAATGAACCATTAAGATGAATAGATGATATTTGTTAGAATAAATTTGTTTAAATCTATTCATCACTGGCATCGTGACAAGACGAAAGTGAAATATATTATCACAATATGGAAATGGGAAGGCGCCCATCTCTTAGGTAAGAATCCAACTACTATGAGAAAAATACTACGAGCGATTTGTCAACGTGTCGCGGTATGACAAAAGTGGACGACTTTGACTAATTTTCAGATTAGTTATATAATAGATATAAGAGTTATATATGTATTCAGAAACTTATATGCTTATGTTATTCAGTTTAAAAGCTGTCTGATAGTACAGGCTTCGCTTAAATTGGGATCAAATAGAAGTGTTAAGTGGTTTCAAGTTATCATATTGTAATATGTATTCAATCTATATCTACACTAATATTATAAAGAGGAAAGATTTGTGTGTGTGTGTGTGTGTATGTATGTAACGAATAGGCTCAAAAACTTCTGGACCGATTTCAAAAATTCTTTCACTACTTGAATGCTACATGATCACTGATCAATATAGGGTATATTAATTACTAGCTTCTGCCCGCGACTTCGTCCGCGCGGAGCAGTTTGTATTTGTATTATTTGCATCAAAAGTATCGTAAGAAATTAAAATGCTGCCCAAAGCTACTATACCACGCGAACGAAGTCGCAGGCAAAAGCTAATCTTAAATATAGCTAATATACTCATACAAATTTTAATCTCAAATCTAGATATATCTGTCAGATAAATTATAATAACATAATTAAAATTATAATTATATAGTAAATGGAATATCATCTGCTTGCCAGTGTATAAAGTCATAATTCATCAGTCACGACAGTTTGTCAGACAGACGTCAGAATCAAACCTAGAACCCTTTGCGCTCAGACCCGCACGGTAATATTTCCCCTCTGACAAAACATCTTCACGCATCTTATCTTATAGATATTATGCTGGTCCATTGAAGCTTAGATAACGACCCGTATCGACTGGTCGTAGCATTTTGCTATCTATGGTACCTGAAGCCGAAAGGGAATTGTTGAAGATATCAATTTTCTGTTGAATTAAGTCAATCAAAGCCCGCTTTTATTTTATATAGGAAAAAGTAGATACTCCACATAATTCTATCGCGAACTGAAAGCCTAGGAAGACAGCATTGGCTAGATATTCAATATATTTAAGCAGACGATAACAATTACCACAAATAGCGATGTTATATAAGTTACCGGCCGCTGATACGAATAAGATAAGACGATTACATATATGTTGGAAATGAATTATCTTATGTAACATACTCGACCTCGCACATAGCTATGGGAAATTTATGATAATTCTGTTCAGAGACATTCCGTAGCTCACAACAATCTATACTTAATATTATAAAGCTGAAGAGTTTGTTTGTTTGTTTGTTTGTTTGTTTGTTTGTTTGTTTGTTTGTT
>DWDX01003020.1:0-13917 GCA_018245675.1 Agara michaeli | reverse complement strand
AATTGACGACGACTCAAAAAGTCACAAATCTTATAATGAAATATAAAGATACAAAAATATTTTTTAATGTTTACAGATATATCGTGTCAATGTGAAATTATCTCAATATATATCGAATTTAGAACTATAAGCATCCGCGTTGATTTATCAAAACAAGAACAAAATTAGAGCATTATGTATATAAGATACTCCTTGACCGTAAATAAGATTGGAATGGTAGTCACGTGAAGGTAATTAGGCCAAAGAAAATGAAATAACGCCAAAAAAGCGCCCAACCGTCTTGTTATGTAACACCGTTTTCGTAGATTAAATATAATTTCGATAACGATGAACGTGTATTGTTTTAGATCATATTTATATAACGTGTAACTATTTAGATTTTTTATATTCGTCTTTATCACTTAGGAGACCCTTTAGCGCCGCTTGTTCCTTATTGCCGTATTGCCACATTGCCGTAGTACCTACTGGTACTGTTGGTGAACAGAATGGCCGTAAATGACACGGCGGTAATATCATATTTAACTGCAACCTAATTCATATCCGTTGAGCTTGTAATTACGTTTAAGTAAAAAGTAAAATCTATCTCTACATATGTATATCAATATTTTAAATACTGTCAAATACATTTGCCTAGACCATTCTAAGAGTCAATTAATAAAAATTAGGCAGGACAATTGAACCGTCTGCAATTCTTTACAAATGTGTGTTTTTCCTATGCATTTTAATGTCGCGTTCTGTCGACATACCTACATACCGTAAATTATTTCTAAGCAAATGTATTTCTTAAAGATGTTTTCGTGTATGTGTACTTATAGCTTAACTTTATTTATATACTATATGCGTGCTCGTCCAAACACGTAAAACTATTATGTTTTAAATGTATCTAATATTCAAAAGATATATATTATAATAAATAAATAGATATGTTTTTGGCGTATTGTCGTCGTACTCAAAATGTTACTGTGAATGATATAAATGTCCTCTTAGAAGCAGTGTTGTAGAATTTAAAATTGTCCGTTCATGTCACCGCACGAAAGAACTATAGATTAATGGATTTTCTCTTTTGCTGTGACCAAAGATTAATAAATAACATATTATATGTGGAATATACTTCGAGTTTTATTTATCAAATATTCTCCCAAATACACGTTGTTTTTTCATTTAAGTATACTGTACCTACACTATGCTTTAAAAGAAGTGAATAATGTAGGTATATATCTACATATGTACATCTATAAATTGCATCAATACTCTTCTACTCATATCAACAGGTTAATAGCCTTCTATGTTATTAATACCCCCATTAAACAAGTCAGAAACGGTGTAAGTGAGTCAGAAAAGTTTGAAAATCAAAAGTAGGTGAGGAGTTCAGATAATGTTATAAGGATGTTATAGCATAACAACAGTTTGTGTAATTTCGTAACACTCAATCACAGACCCCTCAAAACTGGTGCGACTAGTTTGCTCGTTAGCAAAGTTTCGGAGTCGTAGAAGTACTTATATCGGTGTCACACGGGAACCTTATTTAGTTGCTATTGTTATAAACAAAGGCTTGATTATCATAAAACTAATCATTGGCGTCATTTTCTTAATATCGTTCAGAATTTGATATTTATCAACAAATTTCAGTTTTTAAAAATTACCAAACCTTTATCTATCGAACATATATCAAATCACAAAAACAAAAACCAGAAGCAGTGAACAATACAAATTAAACGATCGTCAAATAAAAAACCTATCCTTACCATGATTATTGTTTATATTAATGATAACATTACTATTGTAGAAAGATTAAATAATAATTTTACCTCTATTATAATAGAGGAACAATTAATTATTTATCTTATAATAAACCTTTTTATACTCTGATAAATAAGGACTCTAAGGAAAGTAACATAAATTTATATAAACACCATATTATTTGACTGATTTGAAATTTATTGACAATAGTAGTAGGTACCTACAACTATGCAACTTTCCTTTCCCAGCTTCATTGATGCTGGTCTGTATCCTTTGTATACACTACACCGATAGAGCAGTATTGCAACGCAACCTGCTGGCGTATGTTTATTCCCAGTTTTCTTAGCTATAGAAACATATATCCTGTAGGTAATTAAATATACTTGTTTTGAATTACTTAAGAAATAAACCATACAAAACTTAACCCAACCTATAATAACTGTAGACGGAATAAACATTCGTAGTAATCACTCACAGTGGACAAAACATCAATCACATCTTTCGTCGAATTAATTCCATTAACGATAAACTTCCGTGCAACAATATCGAGTCCATAAAACGCCTAACACGAGTAATATTGTTCTTAATATAGTTATTATTGGAGATTCTAAAAAGTAGTTGAATTAGGCAGAGAGCACAGAGTTGCAAATATGTATATCTTCCTAGAGTGAACGTGCTCTCCCGTAGCCCACTACGGATCTGGTGATTGTGTAACAAACAGTGGTCTACTGTAATCAGCGAAATCTACAATGCGAATGTATGGTTCAATAGCTTCATAGAAAGAGGAAATGATATAAATATATTGAAAATGTTTTCATTGTTATTTCAACGCTCCAGTGATTTTCGGTATTGTTGAGGGCTGAAAAAGTATTTGTGGAATCCGTGTTGTTTGTACGCAGCCTTCACGTTTTATTTCATTTAACCTTACAAACTTGGTCGTGTTATATTTTATGTGTTATGAAAATACAGGCTGTAAAAATATCAGTGCTTTGGGAAATGTGTTTTTTCATCTATTAATGCTCTGTATGTAATACACAATCATAAATACTTTGGATTATGAATGTGTGCTTGTTTAACTTTATTTATATTTTATCAATCCGTCTTTTCCTTTGTAATGTCCTTCGTTTTTTCATTTGTTAATTAAGCTGGATACAAAAGAAACATGAAACCAACTAAAACAACAATGGTTGTGTATTTAGCTACTAATACATTGGGTTTACTTGTTACGTATCTTTTTACTAATATCCTGAGGCACTCAAAGCAATTTTTAATAGACTACTGAAAAGGTATTTTAAAATATTTTGCATGCATAAACAAGATACAAATGTTTCCGTAACACTTTTTATGATTAAGTTTATGTCGAATAACATGCACAATATTGATCTTATGTTAAAACTACATACATATAATACATATAAATAACCGTAAGCAAGTACATGTCCAAAACAAAGCAATATCAAACAACTCAATGTGTTTCTGATATAAATTATATTGTTATGACAATATTATCAAACCAAGGCTTTTATGTTATATTCGATTTCAAAAAAGATGGATGTAAGAACTTCCAATATGAGAAAGCGCGCTCGGGACCGCCCTGGAACGACCTGCTCCTAGATATTTGAAAAAACTCTTCTCAAAGTACTTTGACGAGAATAGACCGAGAGAATTCTTTCAAACCGATAGACATAATTCACGGTTTCTATCGTTTGTCTACGCTTTTAATTTATTAACATTGTATAATATACATCTTTAAGTACATCTTTAAGTTAAGAATTAGGAAAGTATGTATCTACAAAGGAATAAAAAAAGACACAATTATAATTTACTAGCTTTTGCCCACGACTTCGTCCCGCGCATATATTATTATACAAATGTTATTATACATATAAACCTTCTTCTTCATTCATTCTATCTATTTAAAAAAACAGCATCAAAATCCGTTGCGTAGTTTTAAAAATTTAAGCATACATAGGGACATAGGGACAGAGAAAGCGACTTTGTTTTGTACTATATAGTGATTATGCACCAAGCCTGACATCAGTGAAATAGAAAAACGCTGTCATAATATTGAAGCCTAATATTTTGCACTAGTGTGTCGTATTTACTAACGTCATAGTCTTGAGTGAATATTCCCGAACAATAAATTGGTACCAACACCAAGAAATTCATTCACAATATTTTAAATCATTTAGATTACTCACCAAAAATAGAATATTTTTGTTTAAAATTTTTCTGAATAATATATAGGGTATGTCCAGTTTTATGTTTATAAAAAGCTTAAAATCAAGTAAAAATACTTTAACAATAGGCCAATTTACTTTGTCAAAATTGACTTATATAAAAAAGGAATATAGATATAAAAATTATAAATGTAATGACTCGCTAAGGTTTTATTAAAAATTGACTGTTAAAGAAGTTTTATTATAACATAATTGATCGATTTTTTTTTTCAGAAAAGTCTGTCAGAAAACCTTACTGTCTGAGTCCAAATAACTTTATGGTATTTATTCAACAAAAAGACATGTTAAAATGTAAGCAAACCGTATTCTTCGCTCTATAAAAGAATATGTAAGTTTTAAATGTGCAATTTGCCTACTATTCCAGTGAATCCCGTCATATTATTTTCTTAAACAGCAAAGCGGAAATACTTGTATTGGTCGGAAGAATTGTAGCAAATAGGTCACTAGTTCTGGGCAGGTTTACGATGCACATTATGATTTGCCTTTTATTTCCCCGGGGGTTCGAGGAAATGTTGCAGGGTTGGTACATATAAAACATTATATGTATAAACCAATCTATATATAGGTAAACATGAATACTACAGTGCATCAGATAGTGTTCATGGATATTTGGGTATATTTTGCATTTTAATAAGCTATGATTAATTTTGTATTCTACAATTTATTACTGAATATTTACGAGCGGTAAATTGTATGGTGCAAAGAGCCATAGACAATAGTATTTTTTTTGGTTTTATAGCAAAAAATTGGATGATCTGAACGACTGGTAACCCTGATTGCAATATAATCCCCGTAGCAACAGTTGGCGTCTCCACGTGCATTTCACGCACCGCATTTATAATTAGCCGTTGATTGTCCACGATTCGTCCCAGAGAAAGTTCACATGACACCAGCAGGTCGGCCGACTTAGCATTGTTCGAACACTTGATCTAAGAATGTGCATTTAAATACCTTTTACACTATGCTAATGCCATTTTAAAGTATCTGAAAATGTGAAGATTGTACGCTTATTTCGTTTCAAGCTCTCTCCAGTTCGCCGCACTGAGAACACGAAATAATATTTTGGCATTTCTTTAAAACAGCTAGGTGGTTTTTCGACAATCTATACTTTGTTTAAGGTTTTAGTATGCACAAGACTATAAAAATAGTAGGTATAATAAAAAAAAAATATTTGTCGATTTATTTTTGGCTGCATATTTTCTTAGTACACGAAGTCAATATGCATTAATATTTTTTTTGTTTAATTTACGGTATATGGACGATACTTTATTGAAAATTAAGCTAATAGATGTTGTGGGTTAAGCTTTTTTTTCCTTTGAAGTAAAAGGGCATGGCAAATGGGCAGATGGCCTCCTTATGTGTAGACACCTGACATATTACAGGAAATGCGAATGCGTTGATTGCCTTATTTTTAATGATTTATGCTACTATGCTATGCTATGTTATAATTACTATGAAGCTAAAGTTGAAATGTATATGTTTCATTACAAAAGGCTAGGTTACAGGCTGAAAAATGACGGAAATGCACGGCCCCTGTGGGATTTAAAATTGGCGCAAACTTGCAACGCCTGGACGAATTTTAATTAAATTCCATGTTCGGACGTGTGTATGTGTACTATAACTGCACATACGGACAGACAATTCTGATATATCAGTCCGCCCGTCTGTTACGTTTTCACATTTAATTCGAGTTCAAATTGTTTTATTAATTACAAAATGTAGGTATACATATTATAATTCATAATAGTCACATTTTTATAGCTGTCATATCATATCGGTCTAAGAGGCCTTTCAGACTAAAATAGGCATGGAGAAAAAAGCCGGCGGAACAAAGCGCCTAGATTTCTTGTGCGGCCAAACACGCCGTCGTCATTACCGGGATCATTCGCTGGACGGTTCGGAATGGACGGTCCAGAGCTACAGAGACAAAGAGGTCCTATTGTGTGGTTCAAAGTCAGTCCAAATCTTTAAACCGATTTGATTGGGATTACATTATGCGATACACAACTAAATATACATTTTAAATAAATCCCTGTAAGAATGAAATATAATTTTTACAATAATTATTCATTTTCGGTGAAAAACGAACTCGCCTGTCACAACTAGTATTGAGTATATGCATTGTATTCCATGTAATTTGAACGTTTGAAGCGAATTTCTGGTTTTTCGGTTCTATTGTGCGACAAGTAAATACGCACTTAATACTTATAATAGAGAGTGGGACTGAATTCAACGGAGCAGCAAGTGTTTTATTTAAATGGGTGTCCAATGTCGCTTTAGTTTCGTGTGTCCGCTGAGATACAATACGCTTTATAAATACTGAACTGCTTCGCAAATAATCCGACGTCCCTGTGCGAGTTCGAGCTAGTGAATAATATACAACGTTTGAACGTTTGTCGTTCTTTATCTATTCGCATCTCTTCTTGAACCTTGTAATTTCAAAGAATTCAAAATTTCCTACACTAAAGATATGTGTTACGTCAACCAATTTTGTACATTTATAAGTAGCTACTTGTAGAGTCATTTTGTTTTATATAATAACTATAAGTTTTATCGGTAAAACAGCTTTTAAGTAACGGCAACTTTTGATATTAAATGAGTTCCGTCTACTCTCATTGCATTTTACTTTCATAGACGCCTTTGAATTGTGAGATTCGCCTATTCGACAGCGATAATTTTGTTTCTTAATTTTGTTGGTATGTCTTGAGCCTGTACATTTAGGTACAGTACTCTTTATGTACGAGGCTTGATATCTCTCTAATTTGAATTCTTGAAGAAACAGGTTGGTGGCAAAACTTTTTTATTACTCTTGAACAACGAGCTCTTCTCACAATGACATCAGGAAAAAGAATTTTGACGGATTTTTAATACATCTAAATTAAACCATACAATCCCTTCAAATCATCGCCATGATTTTTTATGTGTAACCTCTTGGTCAGTCAGTCATCATTCAAGCGTTGCTAACTTCGTAGATCCTTTGAGATCAGCGACCAACTCAGAGCTACAATCGCTTTGAATTTTAATTTTAGCGTAAGCTAACACCGAAAATCGTACTAATGTTATAGTGAATAAACTTCTGTATTTTTCATTTCAAAGCCAGGCAGAGTAATTAGGTTTCTCACAGTTCCTATTCTCGTAGAATCCAACAAGCTTAAAGCCACTATCGACCGGAAAATTACTAAGGTTGACTGAGGGTGTACCAATACTCGCAGTGGGTAGGTACTATGTGTATTGGCATATTTCCTATTCATTTGGTATTTGTGTGATTCTTTCTTCTTGGTGTTGAAGCGTTTTATCAAATCGTTTCTGATTCAGATTTTCCAACGCTGAAACACCTGCCGACTGTTATATTTTAGGACTCTTATATTGGAATTAATGACATCAATTGTGTACAGACACTTGTAGGCAATTGTCCAAGACAGCACATCCGTATCAGGTTTACTACATACATTATAGAATTTGAAAAAATATTGTAAGAAAAACAAATGTGACGCAAAAAAGAAGTAAGTGTATCTACATTATGATGTGTTTTATTTATTTATTTGTTTAAAGACACTCCAACAGCATTACACACTAATCTTACATTTAAAAAGAACTATTTATACATTAATGCCAATTAAAGGAGCGTACATCATTCATCATCATTATGCGATGTGTATGTAATATATGTATAAGCTATATAACATTGTAATCACAAGTCTGCAATAACTGACTGTTCTAAGCACCTATATTTCTGTGATGCCGCCATTGCGATGCAGTTAATTTTATGAACATACAACAATTTTAACGAGCGACTATTGTTAGGCGTCTTAATATCATATTGTCGGAGCCGGCGTAAATTAGCACTTCATATTTCAAAACAAACGCTTATTAACAGCCGAGATTGGAGTTACAATGAGAGAGGGTATGAATAACTCGTAATTAGCTTTTGGATTACATTTAATACATACAATTTTGAAGGCAATTTTGGTTGATATGATTATTATGGGTGCAAAGAAGTTGGTTTTGTGACGATTATATGTTCCATTTGTAAAGGGCCTGTATTTGATCGATTTGATCATCATTATCAACCCTTGTGTTAATCACTAGCGGCGGGTCTCCTCATGATGAAAATGTTTGCGGTCACAAGTCCACAACATTAGCCAACTGCTAAGTGTTCAAGTTTCTTCTCGACGTTTTCGAAACTTTTTTCCTCTCGAAATTGATGCGCGGAGAATTCCCACTTGTAAAAAATCATAACTTTTTTTATAGTTATGAGTTTTAGGACTTTAGACGGAGAAACGATTTCCTAACATCGGAATACCTAGACGGAAGTGACGGCTAAGCCCCCTTGTTCTATGCTCACATACTGAATCTGTATTTTGAAAATCCATTGTTTTAAAAAAAATATAAAAACTTGGTTGAAAGAAATGACACCCTAGTGGCAGATAAGTGCTCGCTTCTAGAGTATTTTGCAGATCCAACAATTGAAAAATATCAAAACAAAGAGTAATTTTCGCTTTAAATACCTGTTCGTTTCTTTTTTTTACGACCCATAAAGCTTTTGAAATAAAAGAAATTGAGACTAAAACTTTTAATGCTCTACTTTTATTTCATAAAAGCATCGCCTAATATACAGTACTTTAGCAGTAAAAGAAAATTATAAGTTTTAACCTAGTATATTACTAAAACAAATTTTATCACGCAATTTTGGGTTTAAAAGAGGTTCTTGTCTCAATACAAATATCTCAAGTAATGTCTATAAAAAGCTTTACTCTATCTTTAGTACAATTTTAACTACTAGGGATATTATTTATAATTCCTTTATTAGAATATAATACCTACATATATGATTTTGTGATGAGATGTCTAAATATAATTTATACATATAAGTCCGACTGCAGTAACTATAAGTCATAGTCTGCTTTATTCGGAATTCATCATAGACCTTTATATTTCAGTATTCACAACTACCGTCACCACACCCTTCACATTAGAACACATAGTCATAAGCGTAGCCGGTGGTACTGGCCAGGGTGAATAATATACCTTTCTGTTGAGAATTAAAAAAAAACATAAAATCGCGTCCTATATTTCTTCGTTTTTGAAGGTAATACTATAATATGTTTACAAAACATTAATCACATCGCCATTTTGCTTTAACAAAAATAACGAAACAGCTGATATTGTAACATCTAAAAATTATTTTCACTAATTACATCCATTGACTGCTGTTTCCAATCCAATGAATAATAAATCAAGTCGCAAAACGTCGATATTTCATTCTGAATAGAGCAGGAGGCTGTTCGATTGGTACATTAATCCTTGAGTTGCGTATACGACGCCATTTGCAAAATTGCCTAATTTACGTCGACAAAGGGAGTCGAGTCGATCACATTGATTGACGTAGCAGGCAGCTTAATACATAATAAACAATGTTTGGATCTAAAGAACTCGTATAAATTGGTATATGAGTTGCTTTAATGTACGTTGGAAATATTTGGTAATATATGTACTGGACAATGAAGAGAGTGATGAATGTAGACGAAGCACGTCCGGTTTGTAAGGACATATATATTTGGCACTCGGTGCTTTCTGCCTACCCCGTTAAGGACCTGGTGTAATGGTATTATTATTATTATTATGGACTGGAGAATGAATGGTGTATGGGCAAACATTGAACACTTTCACAGCCCTTATTTTTCGCTATCTCACCCCTTAGAAAAACATTGTGCGCAACTCTAAGGCAGGTATGATTACACACAATATCTTCGTCGTTATAGCGAGTGACATTTAATTTTAATATCGCATGTAACTTTGTGACGTCAGAGCTGTGCGCTAGAATTTAATCCCCTAGAGCCTCGTTCTAGAACGAAAACCACTAAGTTATCACTTGTCTGATTATTGCACGAAAATGATTCATAATTTCATACATGTACAACAAAATAATATCGGATCGTTAAAAATAAGTTTATTAGTGAACAAAGTTACCCGCTCATACAATTTATTTGAATAAATGAATCAAATAAATACCTGTCGAGATATGAAAGCCTACCCCCTAGTAGTACAGTAAGCAAATAAGTTGTGATTAATGATATGGTATTAAAAAGGAGCGCGTGAATAAAATGTGTGGTATACGAGTAAGAGCTAATGGCCCAATAAATCTTCTAAGTTAGATGAATCAAATTAGTTTCAGTGTCACTTCGTGGCTTAGTGTCACTGGCGCTTAAAGTTTTCTAATACTCATCATCTACCAAAAAAATTGTTTGGAACAAAACTTCATATTTCAATCTCCATAATTTTAATTAAATCGTTGTCCTCCAATTTCATTTTATATCAATCCATCATAGAACGCCTTATGGCACAAAAATTACACTAATGTATATCTAAGCGAGTACTGGTACAGACACAAGTTTAGAATTAATTATTATAAGGTGTTATGCTCTTATAATAATAATTGTTGTATCAATAAATAAATGACAGAAATATAATTTTAATCATAAGCTACTGATACATAATTTTACGCCCAGGTATAGAGCATTCACGCTAGATATAATTATTTTTTTTAGTTCGAGTGGGAGTACAATGGTGAACATTAATAACATTATGCCTATTTATCGCCAAATAGTATTATATGTTTGCTAATAGTCGGTAATGAAACGCATACCTAAACTTGAAATATTGCGACCTATGACATACCGTTATATAAGTCGTAATATCACAATAAGAACAGTAGGTTAACATAGTCGTATCTATTGTGAGAATCGGAGAGCTTTGTTGCAGAGACGTGTTAAGATTATTTTAAGATGACGAAAACTATTGAGAAATATTTTTTACTATGGTCACAGAAGTTGATAATGTGAAGTAAAGTTCGTTTGCAATAATTTACACGTGGCTTTTAACGGTCAGAAATATTCACTGCAATTTTTTTTTCTTAATAGTGTACATCTTAGATACTAAGTTTCTACTACTAGGTTACTGCGAATGTAAAGCTAAATTGCGTAATAATAAGAAGAGATTTTCTGCGCTTCATGGTCTATTTTATGGCCTGTTATGGTATTTTATCGTATTATGTGCCTTTGACGTAAGGAAGTGAGCTTTACGCCTTTTAAAAAATATATGAAGTATAAAAGGAACGTGACGCAAACAATATAGTTAATATTATAAATCAGGGATAAACTAGGTTCCATAGCCGTGTGATTTCACCATATTGATATAGCACTATCTCGCTCATCGCTAAAAACTGGGTCATAACTAATGCTATAAGCATTATTTAGGCATGGTCGTGAGAGCTTCAATATGTTTCTTCAATTTCCGCTGATGTTATTTATTGTGTGTAGGAAATTACCTTTACAAATACGATTACCAATCGCATTTATAATAGGATTGTAATAATTTCGTATTAAGCATCTTAACAGTCCCTTTACCGATCTGAGCGTGACGTTACGGTACCGACGATGGCCGCTAGCCCGAAAAAATGGCCGGTGACCAATCGCGGTGCGACGGTCGAGTCCCGTAAGTCATTGTTGGCTGCGGTTTCGGTTTCCGCTGTTAAATTGTAACAAATTACTCGAGAAGTTTCAAAAAAAGAACAGACGCTTCTGGGTAATAAGTTTCAAGCTGAATAAAATCAAGTAGACAAGTGGTCCGTTCGACAAATTTTTGAAAAGACTTAATAACTTAAGTGATTAAAATTAAGCCAGCGATACTAATGCGCTCAACTTATCTTGTATAGTGTTGTATATCTACGTATACATCTGTAACAAAATTAATAAAAACAAACCTAAATTTATAAGACTATATTTAAAAATGTATGAGAACATTTCATATAAACTGAACACACACAAAACTGAAGAAAAAGTTTCATATTGAAAGTAAATGGGCAAATAAATCTATTATTATTTCGAGAGCCTCCGAGGAGATTTCCAGGATGGGATGAAAAACGTAGATGAGCTTCATTGATATTCAAGGGACGCACAGATAGACAAATATAATCTAAATAACGTTACCTTTTCACACCCCAAAAACTGCTAAAAAATATGTGACTTTTTTTGTTTGAATATTTTTTTTTTTTGTTACGAATGTTTTATTGAAGTAATAATTATAGTAAACTGGAATATGCAGGTTTCAATTTTAAAATCACCATTTACCATTTCAGTTTTAAATCTCTGCGAAACAACATAACAGTCATTTTAGTCTTCCACTGGGTAGAACAAGATTTTGTGACACGTTTATTACGCCACTTGAGGAAGTTTTTTCGGGCAACTGTGGGAGCCTCGAAGATACTCCACGTTCTTGATGCTGGATTTTTTAAAACCGTTTTTTCATTCTTCCTACGTATTTTAACAATTGTTACTCAACTTTAGTAACCGGGAAATTCTGGATAACTTGGTGATGGCTTGCAGTCTGCAACCGCATCGGAATAACGAGTGTTACCTGCTTCTGCTGTTGACCTCGCTACAACTCTGTTCGTCTGTCTGTCCGTACAGCGTGTGGTGATCTGTTGTAACTAGGATAATTGAATGTTTTACATTTCAATAATTTTCTCGTAACTCACTTACGTTATTCTATGTACAGGTGAAAGTTTCAGATAACGACCAGCGTCCGTCCCTTCGTATAATTATCGCGCTGTTTTCGACGCATATTTCCTACGAGGGTAAAGCCTCCTTCGACCCCCCCTACGTGAACGATTTACAAATGTTACCTGATATATAGATAATGTGTAAAGTTTTAGGCACCAACATTTTCCTCCCGAACATAACTGTCAAGGACTGTTAATATATTATTTGACGAATTCTTGCGCTCATTGAAATATTAACTGATGGGTTGCGAGCCAAACAGTACGTATATAAATTTGTAAACATTGAAAACAAGGTGCTTAAATCTGACATTTTAAATACTATGCAATACTATGCATTGTATACTAAATTTTTCGCAGTGTTGCAGCTTTTCAGATGCGTCGTAATTATAATATAAAGTTCATGCTATTTTGTTACTTATATTGATTTCGTCTTCGTACCATTATTCTGTACAACTTTTCGTATAAGATCTTTGTATTAAGAATAGTTGACTAATTTTAAACAATTACTGTAATTGCAGGTTGCCAGATCAATATGGAAAATAATAGTTTCTGACAGATGTCGGATACTATGCGGCATATGTCCTGGAGCAGTTTTGTAATGTAATTGGTCTTCTAGGTAAAGCAATGTTAGTGGCAAACTTCCACAATCATAACGAGGCATAAAAGGCACGTATTGTAAAGTTACGAAAGTCCTATAACATTATTGGTTAGGAGGTACACACACAAATAAGTATAATGCACACTCTTACAGCCACATGCGTCTGTACGGAAAGTACACACGATAGTATACACACACAAACACGCTTACGCACTCAGACACTTAAAATGTGCATATATTAAGAGTCTAATAGTTTGCCGTATTACGACCATTAAAGTTGTAAACTGCATCCAGCTAATATCGCACTAATAACCCAGCGAAATATGCAGATTAGAATTGTCTGCATGAAGCTCTCCATTTACATACATATCACGGATGACGCGAGAGATAAGCGTTACAACACAAAGCGTGATACACTACAAGTGTCTTGGTGCTCGAAGGACTGTATAAGTCCACAAAGGACATAATAAAAATTGCCGATTCTGTCTGTTGTTTTCAATAGTCACTGTAGTTCATTAAAAGTTCTGTGAAATTCAGTAGTTTCATCAATCCTTTTTTATCAAATCGGTTAAATGGCATGTCTTGGGCTTTTTTCACTTGGAATAATGATGACTGGTCATAATGATAATAAATATTGACACCAAAATGTGAATCTTACCTTTTTTTTTAAAATTTATTTATGTACACACACAGAGTTCACAGGGAAAGAACACGAACACAAGAGTACAAAGGCACTGCTTATTCCATATAGGAATCTCTTCCGGCAGACCTGCAAGAGG
>DWDX01003019.1:0-13917 GCA_018245675.1 Agara michaeli | reverse complement strand
TTATCCTAGAATTCGCGCGGGGTCGTGATTTACACGGGAATAACTTTGTGACGCACTAATTTTAACGCGGGCAAAGCCAGTATTATATTAAATTAATGATTACAAAAAAAATAATATACTGTTTCCATTTCATGTTCAAATTAATGCAGAATAATGGGTAAAATACACCAAATTTCAGTATTTTAAGGAATTTTATACTTGACCACGTGAGTTACGGTTTCGGTTTCGGTTTCGGGCGAAACTGAAGCCACGGCCGAACATTCGGTTTCGGTTTCGGTTTCGGCCGGAAAACCAGTTTCGGTCGGACTCTAATAATAACATGTGAATATTAAAAATTAAAACGTAAAATCGTTCCCCATATGTTTGTTAGCTACACATTGTCCTAAAATATATTTATCCGGCGCGATAAACGAGGTCGCCTAGATGTAGGCGGCAAGTTATTAATTGTAAAAGCTACAACTCATAATGATGAGTCAAATAAATATTTCTTAGCTTTCGTAACCTTAAATTTATTGTAAATTATACAGCGTTTGATGTTCTAGCGTCTTTTGTATAATATCGTGATTTTCTATTTTCTATAGACCGGTTAAAGAAAGGTACGAAGTTATATGTAGTTAACAACCTTAAACAAATAAATTGGGAGGATATAGGAATATAAAAAAAATATTGCGGATCATTCCACTGCCTACCCTTATCGTACATTCACCGCTGATAAAATGTATCTGATACGGATTACACTTGTTATTATTAAATTTGCAAGACTAGTTTTTGCGATATTCAATGACCTTTGGCGTCTACGTCAAGGTGTTCAGTGAATTCGCAAAACCCGTCCGTCTTAAAACGACAAGTGGCGATAAGTTACGAAGGTCACTCGTATAGGAAACTCGCGAGGTTAGTGACGCCAACTCGACTATAAATTATATTAAACACTTTTTCCATTCACTTGAATACATCGTATAAAAGGAGTGAATCCTTGATATAAAAAACACACAGATACCTACACAGAAAGCTTTGTTTATTAATAGCAGAATCATATTTTTTATGACATTTTATAATGGCAACACTCGACCAAAATGTAACAAATATGGCTACTCGTACGATACACGTAAGACTGTTTTAACCAAGTAATATGTTGAATTACTTTTATTAACGTCATTAAATGGTAGCCGTAATCAGTAGTTCGTATCGAAACATTACAAGAACATAAATACCGTCGGAGAGTCAGAGACAAATATAAAGGTAGGTGGTTGCCCTTCGTATCGGTCAACAGCATAGACAGAGCAGCATCGATAGAATTGTAGGTATCTCTACATTCAATCAAAATACGAAACTATTAATGAACATTTTCAATATTTTTTTTTACAACTTAAATATTTAAATAACATTCGCTATAACGGTGAAGGAAAACATCACGAGGGAACCTCCACACCTTAGAGATGCAATAAAATACGGATTTTGAAATGTGCCGTCACGTACTTGGCCAGCGTGGTGGATTATTGTTCTAGAATCTTCCAGGTATGAGACGCGACCACACGGGTCTCAAGTCTCAAGCAAAGGAATAATAAATCATTATTATTATTACTAGAGAAACTGGTGCACGTGTCGTAACTCGCATCAGTTCGCAAGAGCGCGTGGCCGCGGGCCACCGACCGCGCCGTGACGAACGAGTCAATTTTGCTGAGTAAACACATGAACGAGATCTAAACGCACGTGCTCAATGCCTGGAACCAACATACCTTCTAATACTATATTATTATACTTCTGTCCCAGTTCAATTCGTAGTGTAACAAGAAAATGTTAGGAAGGTGGTAGTACCTGTGTACGGTTCGGCAGGAAAAGTGCCTATTATTACAACAATTTTGTGTATCAATTTGAAAGGTATAGATACCGTTTTATGTGCATATTACAGCCACTATATCAAAACTCAAGAGTAGCTAAGCATGAGACCAATCGCTAATAGCACGGATGTTAAAGAATACTAAGTGCATTTATTCCTATCATTCATCATATCCTATTATATATCATCATCATTCCTGCTATCGCCGTCCTGATTAATACTAACCAACAAATGTTCTTATTAACTTCTTTGTTATAACTAACAAAAGTAATTCGCAGTAACAGTCCCTGGGAATTTTTGCAATGCTATTAGGGGTAGAGTTGGTAGTCTTTTCAGGCAAACAAAATTAAAATATACATATCTTCTAATAACAAAGCCTGTGATATATGTATTTCTGAATGGCTGTGCTGCGACGTCGTCCGCGTTTGAATTTAATTTGTTTTTATATAATTCTAACATAAAAGTAGCCAAGTTATTCCTTATTTCATCATCTGTCTGCCAGTGAAATTCCCGTCAAGATCGGTCCAGCCGTCCCAGAGATTAGCCGGAACAAACAGACAGGCAGACAGACAAAAATTTCCAAGACACTTCCAATTTTATCTATTTGTATAGATTCACTCCCAACATCGATCCGTTAAGTGGCTCTCGCGATGTTTGTAAATATAACTGCTATTACCAAGTGCAGAGCTATAAATAAGGAATGAGCAATAGCTGCCAGATACTAAATAATTTACTCGACATTATTCTACTTGACGTTTTAAATTACCAAAATACACCTGTGACCCATATTGCCGTGCGTTATTATAATTGACGAACGAATATATTACATAAACGTGTATGATATAGTAATTACTTATAATTTATGTTAAGGAAAACATTATTTTATTACTTAATCAATTTTTTACAGTTCCACTATTGGATACGGTTCATTCAAAATTAGATTTAAGGCCACATTCACGACCCTCGCCGATGTAGGGTTCGCATCCTTCACACATCTTAGATCAGAGAACATTTTGAAGAATATCCGTAGTTTTCCGTTATTGGTATAGGAAGTAATGTTCAGTTATAAATATGTTCGTAACTGTCTTAAGAAAGATGCCAAAATTTGAGCCCACGCCCTTCCTCTGTGTGAGACTAAAATTTAAAGTTTGTACTAGACGAATATAGCATTTTAAAGATCTGCAATAGTTTGATTTTAGATTAGCAATCGGAGCATTGCAAGGTTCTTATTAACCGACTTCAAAAAAAGGACGACGTTCCCAATTCGTCTGTATTTTTTTTAAATGAAGATCCTCTTAACTGCTACTAAACGATCATCGCGAGCAACTATGCCGCGTTTGCGGTATCGGGGGCGGTATGCGTGAGGTTTTATTTTTGTATGATCGTGTCGTATGAGGTCGATCGAGGTGAACAGCCCACGAAAGAGAACCGTTGACCCCCGAACACATCCGCGTGAGGCCCCGTATTATTAGTTCATAGTATCGACTATGTACTATTTGAGCTCTGCGTGTAGTAAATAAATGGCTGCTGCGTCTTTTGTATCGTGTATTGTTTAAAATACCAGTTCTAAATGGTTTAGCACGGAAAACTCTTCTATACTCTATCTAGTACATATGTATAGATACTAAATATAAGGAACAGTTATTTGAATTTGTCATTTTTATTCTGTATTTATTTTTTAGATAATAAAACTGATTATTATTATATACAATAATTTCTTAATGATGTTCTAGGACAGTCGACCAAGATTGCATATGTGTCAGACAGTTCTTTGACTGACACAAATATGTTTTCACTACCGCTTTTAATACTCTATTGTTTAAAATCGTCAGTTTTTATCAACACGAATCGAAAAGAACACAAATACCGGATTTGCAATAACAAAACCACCTTTGGCATTTACGAACAAATCATGGGCGTTGGCTGTTGATCTGCGTTCGAATTATCGCTGGCCTACAGATAAAAAAAGAAAACAAATTTTTCATAATTTGTAATCGAATTAAACTAAACCGGCCTGTACTTTTTTCGTAGATACTGTAACGGGATTCTGAAACGTTTGTTAAGTACGCGGTTCCACGGGTGACCACGATGGTGTTACGCGAAATAGTGAGTTCAGTGAAACAGCTTGCGACATCGCCGATGAAACGCCGCAACCGGCGTGGGAACGAATTGTAAATATGCAGTACAATACACGTCTAATGCACAATAACAGAAACGATGTTACCTTTGTAAAATTAAGAAGCATACACTGGTTTGTTAATTAATGCTGTGAGTTGTCTTTCTGGAGAAATGTGGTTTAGCTAGAAGAAACTGATCAGGTCTGTAAGAATTGAGATATTTGGCACACCTGCTAGCTACCTGACGTGTTGGCATAACAATAACAGTCATTGCCTCAAGTTCACCCTCAACCGTAAACGGAGAGCGAGCATAATGTGAGCTACTGACAGCACGCCATTAACAGAAGCAGCGGCTGAACAGGATACCGTTGTCGCGGGCCGCCCTCTCGCCGCGATGCACTCGTACGAACGAGCTTTTTCCTTCCGGGTTCGTTGAATCAAACGAACGTTATCAATTAAATTGGAAATACATTCTTAACTGTGCATAATGCTTTAAATTAATGTACCATCAAGGTTAGTCAGTTGCAAATGAACACGAGACAATTGTTTACAATCGTTCAGCTAAAGGAATTATATACACAATTGATACGTTTATACTTGACTGAGATTATTAGCTACCTGAGATGACTAGCTGGATGTTGTGACAGGGCGATTTGACAGAGGCGTGAAAGAGAGAAGACGGGATGGGATAATGGTGGAAAATGTGGAGTAAAACAGTTATAAAGTCATAAAGAAACCCAAAGGATTTTATTTATTATTGACAAATATCCATGCGATTTATCACAATTAAGTTACATTTCTTGAATGTAGGAAGTAGAAATGGTCAAGATTAGCAACGCGTATTAAGTCCCGTAAATGAATTTCCCGGTGGCACAGAGAACGTGTAATTAGCAGAAGCAACAACTGGACAGGATACCGTTAACGATTCTAGCTTCTATTAATGCATTAAACATTGAAATTTACCTTCCGGGCTTCTCCATCGGACCGTACGTTAAACACGTTTCTATGCTCTTCGGTGATTGTTATGTACAATAGGTATTGAATTAAAAATGCACCCCTGCACTCGTAAATTTAATTAAAGCCACGTAATAAGGAGCTTGTAAATACACAGAATGCAGTTTTTTTGTGATAGTGCTTTTCAATAACATAAAATTAATTGTGTATTGATACAACCACTCAATATTGTTTCTTTCAAAATTTCTCACTCAATTGACATAAATATAAATTATAACATTATAGATCTTAACAAGAACTGTTAAAAAAGGACATATTATTGGCATGTTTTAGAATTTTCCAAAATATATTCAAAACAATACCAAATGCCTTACACTCTGTAAATATGTCAGATGGTTGCACGATGTCCTTAATAACAAGAACGAACAAAAGTAAACTTTCAGGTCAAAGGTTTTATCTGTTCAATTAATTGTTTAAATATAACATGGAAGAGTTGGAACTCGTCCAATTCCGCACCATAATCGGATGTCTAGACGGACGGCAGGTTATCATCCTCGTTCTTAACCTTTACCGCCGACAAAGAGTTTTCGCTCGTCCTTCGTTACGACCCTTTGTAAGTTCGCTAAAGATTACAACTCTCAGTCTGTTATTGTATTTCCTTATTTCTTTAATCTGCATAGGTGTATTCAGATGAGAGTGAATGACCATTCTATTTTAATATAATTGCATTGTTAGGGCTCCTTTATACTATAGCTGCTGGAAATTGGTAGCCGTAGTCAACCCCTATGAAAAATTGACGTTACATAATGTAATATAATATAAATATAAATATTTGTAAATGTAATAATTTTAATTCGTTCATTCATCAGTATTTTTGAAATGCAAACACCTATTGTAATGTATGACATTGAAGCTATGTGAATTGAATACCAGTATATTGAGTTGGTATTGAAAGCACACAAATAGCCTAAACAAGGACTATACGGTAAAGTTGCTACAATCGTATTAGCTTGTCGGGTGACGTTTATGTACGTTATGTGTACATACACTTGCTGTATATATTATACGGATATAATACTCGCAAATACTACACTTAACAATTGAAACTTTTAAAACAAGAGGCCAGCATCATTACTTCCAGTTTCCTTCAATTAACGTACATAACATATAAACAATACGGTTTTGATTCCGGGTTCGTTAAATGGTTTACCTTGTTAATTATTTACGTATTAAACTCGTTTCGATACATTTAACAGTTAAAAATTGTAAGTGCAAGCAATTATGGATTGGACTTTAAAAACCGTGATATCAAATTAAAAACAAGGTTCAGTGACCTTTGCGATTTATACTGGTAACGAATTTATTTTAAACAGTACATAACAACATCAATCTAATAAATTTAACATAAATGAGTACTTCCAATTGATATAGTATATGCCTAATCATTGCATAAAACAATAAAGAGTAAACAAATAAAATGTCAACAATAAAACTTTTAAGCGGCTATTTTAATCCGATTTACGAACAGTTCCACACTTCCTGCTCTTATATATCGCCTTTGCTAGCTGTGAAATTACCACAAATGATATTCATTATTTTCTCAATACATTACATTGAGGAAATGAGACCGCTCTGAATTAATGGAACCTCGAGAATAGACGACAGGGACATGTCTAGAGCGGGCAGAACTTGCACTCAAATGTTCCGGGAAACGAAGGCTCATTTGTAAGTAAACTAGGCTTTTTGTAATAAAATGTAATTAAGTAGTTCCGGTAACAATTGCTTACTTAGCAAACTATGTACAAATTTTAATATTTTTATAATATAATCTATGCCAGTGTTAGGTAATTTTCACATGCGTAAACAATATTCCTTTGTGACACAATACAAGTAAGGTATATTTTGTACGATTGTAATATAAATGATATATTTTAATATTTTCTGTCGTAACGAAATATATTACAAACAATAATAATAAACATACAGTCCGGACAATATATTAATAATATCAATAAAATGCATACCGTCTCTGAAGTATCCATTAATCTGGGTTAAATAGATAGAAACCACATTTTCAGCGTGCGGTAGTGAATCAAGATGGCTGCCGCAAATAATTTCATTGTGGTAGTTAATGGCCACCGTTGTTGTGAAACATCCGTGTTCCGGAACTGACTGATGATGACACCTGTTTATCAATTATCACTACATAGTATAAAACAAAGTCGCTTTCTCTGTCCCTATGTCCCTATGTATGCTTAGATCTTTAAAACTACGCAATGGATTTTGATGCGGTCTATTTTAACGGATAGAGTGATTCGAGAGGAAGGTTTTTGTCTATAATAACATATGTATAACAATATATGCGCGGGACGAAGTCGCGGGCAAAAGCTAGCAATGGAATGAGCAAAATAATCGTTGTCATCTCGAAAACTGTTTAGCCCGAGTTAATTACAAACTACGCAAATTCCAAACTTCGTCTATTCGATTCGGAACACAAAGGAAATTTGAAATTGTATTTCGTTTTCTACGGCACAGCGCGTTTGGTTCGTGATTAAGACAAATTTAAGGGTACATAATTTTTTATATTCTGAAATATACTAATTTGTAATATGTTTACCTAATGAAACCTAGTTATTATTAAGGTTAGCAACTAATGTTTGTCGTTATTCCTCTCAACTCTGGACCAGACGAATCTAATTTTCAATTAACTATTTGGTTATAGAAACCACTTAAATTAATGACCATTTCAAATAAATAGAAAACGTATTCGAAAAGTTACTATTGTTTACGGATCCACGAGACTAACCTTGAACCTTTTGCGTCCTTACTAATTAGATTGCGTTATTCCATTTGATTCACATATCATTTTAAGCTTTGCAGCTTTATAAAATTATGTTCCAGAATCTACTTCTACTATCTAGTGTAAGAACCCTGGACATGTACCTACCTAATATGAAAAAAGCTAATTTTAACATTATCAAAATTTATTCGTAGTAGTTATTCTACTAACTGTAGCAAATCAAATATTTCAAACTGCCTTTTGATTGTATTGAAACACAGAACAATTAAAAAAGTTTACTACTCCCGTTGCTGAAGCGAATAACAATTCTAATTTTAGATTAAAAATGAATCGCTGATCTAAAAATAAACTAAACAGGGCTAAGATGTTGTACGGTTTGACCAACAAGCGTGGGGACAAAAAACATGAAGAAACTTTCCTCTATTTTCGGCTCGTGGATTACGAAACAGTTTGCGAAAGCGATTGTTGCGCCACACACCATTGCGCCGCGCGTTTTTTGACAGCATCTCAACCACGCGATATCATCGAAACGAGTATTCGTACATCAATTAACGTGATATAGTCGACGTGGGAGTTCCGAGGGCAGAGCGTTCTCGCGTTATCGCCGGTCCCGATGATACCATTCCTTAGGTGCCTGGATGTGCGAACACGAAAACGCAAATATACAAGATCCTAACAAGAATGTCGGACAGGTAGACGAGTACAGTGTCTCGTTGTAAACTAGATAGAGATGGTGCGGCGGTAAGCTACACGACTCGGTCGGGAACTGGTTCAGGCGAGCGGGACGGGCGGGGGGACGGGCCCCAGACGGAGGGACGTCATTGACCTGCACCTCCGCCCCGCGCCCCTGCGGCGACACCCGCGCGAACCGTAACTTCATTGTATTGCTGCACTGCGAATCAAATTTGGTGTAGCGGAGACGTTTTTGCTGCCCGACATCGATCGCGATGAAAACTCGATTAAATAGCTTTTAAGTTGCTCACGTAGCTCGGTACGCGCGGCTATTCAATTTGCGACGCAGGAAATGTTGTTAAAAGCATTTTAAACCGCGTCCGTGTCCTGCTATTAAATATTACTATAAGAGAATCGAGAACGCCAACATAACGACTACACGAGCACAAAGGGGCAACAAAAAGTTAAACAAAAACTTTTTGGAAGGTCGAGCTAGGCAAAGCGAGGCAAGTGAACACATTTTGGGCCCCTGTCGACCTACTGGGTCAAGTTCATTATTTATTTAAGGGTATGGGTCGCGCAGTTCTATCCTTAATAATGCCGAGTCGAAAAATTTTCTTTAGGTATGGTATTTGCGTGAGTAATATATCTTTCACTGCCTCGAATCACTTTTTGTTTATTATAACGATATATTTTTGTCCGTTACATTACACGTCTATACATTTGTCATACGTACATGACATTTTCTAAAAAAAAATAGAACAGTTTAAGTTACATACAGAGTAATAGTTGTACATAGTATTACATGTATACATATAAGATACGTAATACTAAAAATGCAACACAGAATTTACTTTTAGGGTTATCAAAATGAGGATATAATATACATACATACATAATTATAACTATATATTAATTAATATAAATTGATATAATATATGGCGGTAACCGTTTATAAAAAAGTGTTCAAATACCATGCTTTTTTAGCAGCGTTTATAAACTTGCAGAACAATTATTATAGACGTTAAGATTAATTCACAATAAATAAAACATTTACCAATACAATATTCGGCAATGTTATTGCTAATCGATTCGTGTCAAGGTGTTTTTGGCGAGTCTTTGTAACGGAACATTCAGTTTTTTATGTATATTTTTAAATGCAGAACAAAATTTAAAACAACAGAATCGAATGATCAAAATGACAAATTCTAAATTCGTTATCATATAATGTAGAAAATAAGCATGTGTTATTGTGTATATTAGCTTAAATAGCTATAAATAAGTATAATATAACAGCTATAACTAGGTAGCTCCAATTCTTCACAATATTTACTGGGTTTGTAAAGTTTGCCAACCCATAATTGCCCAGCGTGGCAAACTGTGACCTCAATACTTCTTATGATGAAAGAAGACCGTGTATATTAGTGGGGCGTTAAAGAACGGTTGAAAACAAAAACATTATCGTCATTTACTTGGTTGAGGTGTCTATAACGCTTAAAACAAACAATTGGTGTTACATAAAATTCTTTTGAACATCCCGTGTATCTAAATGTCTATCTAACATTAGATCTAATAAAAGATATTTTTACAAAGAAACCATAAATTCGTTCAAACTCTGTGTTACAAGTGCCAAAAAAATATAAAGATATGGATTCCATTTCTAACAGTTGTCTCGTTTAAAGCCGGGTATTGAATATATTTTTATCTCTCTCCTAAAATTTATGGCCGAACAGAATCAAGTTAAGGCCAGACTCGCATGAATCAATTTCTATAGTCTCGAGGGTTTTATGTGACGAAGGCTTTTATTGTTATTTCCGGAGGGCTTCTCGACCCCAAGATACCAATATTGAACCGGTTAAAAAACACCAGTTTAAGCAATGATATCTGAACCAATAATTTGCCCTGTCACATTTTAAAGTCAATGACTTCAGGTAAAAAGATACGTCTTTTTTCAAATTAAGGTAACTTTACGAAGGTAATTATACGAAAGCACTCATGCTTCCAACAAATTAGCATATCGCAATATTCTTGTCTTGTCCTGTTGTGTTGTCTTGGTGTCTTTTCGTTGTCGGTCGACAAAAATGTTTTCATCGAACCTTCCTAGTAATTCTGGTATGGACAGACGTATAAGAATAGACAAATTCATAGATTGCTTTATTATTAACGTTTGCACGCGACAGAGCATGCGAATTCAGCCAATCCGCATTTGGCCAGTGTCGTAGACCCTGAACTTTCGTATTCTTTGAGGAGATCAGTGAATAATTATCGAGGAACAATACAAATACTTCATGTTAATGTAATGACGTTTAAGCAAAAACTACGCTAGGAGCTTATTGGTGAATTTTACCGAGATTAATCATTTACAGGAAATTGTTCTTGTATATACAAAATTAACGTTCCTACTTCTTAAAATACGCACATGCAATAAATAAGTATGGTGCTAAATCATGTAGCACTATTAATGTTACATTGACCTTCGAACGACAGACTTGCTACGAGCACTTTATAAGAATCATCGGCAACAAACGATCTTCACTCAAGTTAATGAACTGTAAGATTATTTATGCATACATAATTATAGTCAAACAATAAACTCCTTATACTGTGATATTACGTAGGTCGCTGTGGAAACATTTACTGTGTTACTTAGAATTGTTAGTCAGGTTTAAAACAAAATACACACGTGTCCAGCTCATTTGCAAACGACATCGTTTAAATTTAAACAACCACTTTTCATCATGAATTGTGCGTTACAAAATACATTAGCGCTAATGAATATTCAGACCTCGCGAAGGTCGGTCGATGTCCTTACAAAGTTCCAGATAAAATACTGGCTACAAGATGTACTCACCTACTCGTGGAAAAGCGGAGGTATTCTTCTATTATGAGGAAACGAAACCTGTAATAGAACAAAATATGCATTTTAATATACATAATTAATATTTATATACGCTGCTTGATTATATCAGTTGCTACTCAATGAATATAAGAAATATATTTTTGTTTGTTTTTATTCAAATTAAACGTTATCTTATAATCCACAAATGTGGAACAATAGGGCGCCGTTATAAACTTAGATCATAGAGTTATGACGTCATAACTCTATCTTTTCAGTTTGTGTTTGATTTTAATGTAGACAAGTTCTATAAAAATAATAATAATGCGATAATCATATGAATGAGATTAATATATTCCCGTCATCAAATTGTCTAATGGGTTAATCAAATACTCTACCAACATATCTTAGTCTGTATGTCATTAAGCAGAATCTGATATTTTGTTAATATCGTATATTTTAGGAGGTGCCATTGTAATTGTATGTGTTATATGCTCGTGTGTAATTAACGTAATTTATGACAGTACGATAAAGAAGTAAATAAATAAAGTCATCACAACCAAGGTCACGTCATAAAAGTTAAACCTATTTATATTTGGAGACCTACTTACACATTACGCATCATAATAACAAGTGTGTGTAAGTTTTACGCAATAGCTCTTTATTTGGCAAAGGGTTTTTGTATTATCAATTCACCTTGATCTCTTTTGCCACACACAGCATGTGTTATACTCACTCTAGAATATGTTATCAATGTGTGGCATGGTATAAAATATATTGCTCAACGCACACATAGGTAGATACTAGTACTAAGATACAATAAGTAATTTGGAAATATATAGTCACTGTTTGTTCATAGACAACTATGTTCAATTTATTTAATGGACATCAGGCACAACGTTGTATAGTACAAATAGGCTGGTACAATCTTTTGTCCATCGAAGTACGCCGTTAAACAGGACCGGTTGTATTCGTGTTTTGTTTCCAATCATGTGGAAAGCAAAGACAGGAAAACGCGAGCTGTAACTCTGTCGTATGAGTTAGTAACACAATTGCGATCGTACTCAATTGATCTTCATGCGTGCGAGATTGGAAACACACGTGTCGGTTTTAAGTGATCACTAATAAATAATATCTGGTTATATGACATTCATATTCAAAATCTTTAGAAAAATTTTTTCTTTCACACAGCTCCATACAATTTAGGTTGGCTGGAAGAGATCGTTATTACAGCGACAAAGCCACCTGTTGTCAAAACCTTCTTCTGTATCTGTCGTATTATTTATGTAGCTTTTTATACGTGGTGTGCAATAAAGAGTTATTGTATTGACTTCGTGTGTAATCTCGCTCTATTCCTATTCGGTAGTTCACAAGTAATGGCGTATTATATGCAATACGATAAAATGTTTAATAACTCTAGCTTGGTACAGCAGCCCAAAGAAAACGCTAAAACTCAGCAAAAAAGGTAATTGTTAGAAATTTGCCGGGAAAGAAGCGGAATATTAATGTAACTCTGATTGGAGACAGTTTGCGACGTACGGTACGTGTTGGCAGGTATTTTTGTGACAGATTTAAACAACCATTTATTTACAAATCTGTGCGTGACGCGAACGTGACCGGGGGCAAAACAATGGGCGTGCCAATTGTTCAATGGATTGCGAAGTGTACGCCGACATCGACAAGATGGCTGACGGTGAAAGTGGCCAGTGTCCGGCGCACCGTTTATTCTGCTCGTGTACCTACATGCGCCGTAACTAGTTATTCTAGCCGCTCCCTACTGATCCGCTTATGTCGTTTACAAACTTGAACACTGTTATTCGCTAATGTAACGGCCTAAAGCACTGTGTGTTTTCTTTCTTTTTCTTATGTCACGCTCTCCATGAGCGCGAGAAGTAGACTTCGCGGAGCCGTTTCGCTACGATCAATGTGAGAAGAAGAACAGGTCAAGAGTACCTTTAATAGATATATCTGTAAAGACTGATGAAAGTAGAAGAGCCGAAAGGAATTTGTCAGAACCGCAGCCGGTAGGAGTCCGCAGCCTCTACCTACACCTATGGGATAAAGGCGCGACTATATAACTATGAGTATAACTCTCAAGGTAACGAACGAAGCAAAAACAACGAAGGTCTACAGATCCTTTGTTATATGAATAAATTAGAGCTTATAATATTCTAACGCAATGTCACTCAGTCAAGGTAAAGTCGTAACTTGTAAAGTCAACACTTCTGAACATTCATAAGAATAGCTTTTTATGTTAATAAACCGTGAAATTTGCAATTCTCTTTTACACGACATAAAATGGACCAGCGTGGCAGACTAGCGCTTTAAGTCTCTGTACAACGTCAAACTATAAAGGGATGTGAAAAAAAACAATGATACAATAGTACGCGGTTAAAGATAGAAATGACGTTTTCATGAAGAAAACCTTGAAAATCATCGAATACACATGAAAACTACGAATTAAACATTCAAATGAGTGACATTGGTCTAAAATAATTCAGGTCACACAATTTTCAAATGGGCTCGACCTTCCGGAAGTCAATGTATTTACGGTTACCCGGAAGTCAATTACATATCGTCTCTATAAAGAATATAAACATGCTTTGAACAAAATAAATAGTTACTTATCTATACTAATATTATAAAGCTGAAGAGTTTGTTTGTTTGTTTGTTTGAACGCGCTAATCTCAGGAACTACTGG
>DWDX01003018.1:0-13921 GCA_018245675.1 Agara michaeli | reverse complement strand
TTCAATTCTTAGGAGCACATTAACGATACTCGGCCGAATCTTTTATAAGCTATCCGGATATGTGAGTCACCTACCGTTACGTCGTTTTGGTGATCAAGGGAACTCCTTAACGCACGCACGCACGCACGCACGCACGCACGCACGCACGCACGCACGCACGCACGCACGCACGCACGTTTTTTTTTTGATAACAATTTGTGGTGAAAGTACGTTAAGAAAAAAAAAAAGTTATTTAGAAAAAATACCTAGCAGCTTATACAGCATGCCGTCTATTAATTATAATACTGATAACTACTTTCCTGTAAAATTTACATTTTCTTGTGTTTTTCTAAAAGTCCCATATTAACGAGGGCACTTCTTACGCGTTTTTGCTGCATGGCTTATTTCTAACTATAATGTGTAGCTAACAAGTTCAAAACATTTTTAAAGACAAAAGTAAGATGAGAAATCGGCTGGTGCAGTCAGATCCGAGGCGGATTGTGGCCGCAATTTGCGATCAATTCCTCCAAGCGAGCAAACGCGACCACTAGCGACCGAAGGCGACAATAGCGGAGCGCGTGCGTGTCGAGGCGGGGGTCGGGGTGCGAGGTGATGGGCGAAGGGCGCGGGGCGCGGACTCGCCGAGGCGCCCGCAGTGTGCCGCGGCATTACGTCACGCGCGTATCGAAGTTGCCAGCAAGCGGGAGCGCCGCGTAGCAAACGTGCTGCAAGCAGTTACCGGGCCGGCCCGGTCCTCAAATGCATTGCTCTCGTGCCGGAATTTTGGAAGTTTTTTTTTTTTGCGGTCGTTATTTTGTTGACAACGTTTCTATTTTATTGGAACTTTAATTTTATTTTGTGGAAATGAGTACATTTGCAGTGAATTTATCGTTTTTACGTGATGACACTAAACTTTATTCGCTATGAAACTTCTTGACGTATCTGAAACACTTTGAAGTTTGACCGTGTCTGCGTCGTAGAAGATGGACGCAGAAGGACTCGACGGTTGTTCAACGTTATGCCTCCGAACTTGTCATATTTGAAGTTTGCGAATATAGAACACTCTCGAAAAGTTTTATTAGAAATGCAAATGCATCGAGGAACCGCGTGTCGGTCTAGGGACTCGAGAGACAGATAAGGCGTGTGCCGGGGCGATGCGCGGCGCGAGAGCCTTATTGGTCGCGCTGCTGGCGCTGGGCGCGCGCGGGGCTGCCGGCGGGTGCGGCGTGGCGGAGCTGGCGTGCCGCAGCGGAGGCTGCGTACGGCTGGACGCATACTGTGATGGAACAACGCAATGCCTGGACGGCAGCGATGAGCCGCCCCACTGCACCATCTGCAACCGCACGTACTACGGGCGCGTCGGCGTGGCGTACAGCGTGGCGGTGCCGAACACGCCGCGGGCGCCGTTTCTGTGCCACCTGACATTCACGGCGGGTGGCGGCGGCCACGGCGACCTGGTGCAGCTGGTGTTTGACAAATTTCACGTGGGGCGCTACGAGCCCGGCGCGCTGGACGGCTGCCCCGACGGTTACATGCAGCTATCGGAGCTGGGTCGTCCCTTCACGGGCGGCTCGTGGTGCGGCT
Organism: Agara michaeli; assembly: GCA_018245675.1. Taxonomy (NCBI): domain Eukaryota; kingdom Metazoa; phylum Arthropoda; class Insecta; order Lepidoptera; family Hesperiidae; genus Agara; species Agara michaeli. The sequence goes on along the minus strand of DWDX01003018.1, from coordinate 12,358 downwards.
CAGCCGACGGCGCTGCGCTCTACTACAGCGAGACCGCCACGGTCACCGTTTCCGTGAAGCTCTTCCGCGCCCGTCTCGGAGAATCCTTCGATTTTGAACTGCGTTACAAGTTCCTGGCCCAACGCGACGCCGTAGTACGGTGAGCGATCGTGCCGCATTGTAAACGAGTTCCGTCCTAATGTCTGTGTAAATTGAAAATATATATTTTTTTATTTATCCACTGAACCCTTCACAATTAAAACTCAGACGCGCGTATACGGTTCAGGTTCGGGGCGCTGGAGGCTCCGCTGGAGCGCGGCGCCGTTTCGCCGGGCACGTACTGCACGCGCACGTACGAGGAGTGCCACCGCAAGTCGTGTCGGTTACAAAGTCCCAACTACCCGGGCATGTATCCGAGGTAGCTATATTGCACGCGGCCGGTACGTGACGCTCACGGTACACAGTCCAATTGACCTCGGTTCGTTGCGGTGACAGGAACGTGACGTGCTACTGGAGTCTGCGGCAGAAGGACGTGCCCACCTGCAAGCACGCCATGATCTCCGTGCGCCAGGATTACTCGCACAAAATGCAGATCAAGCGCTCCATATCCATGGCCAGGTGCGTGGAATGCCTACATAGTAAATAACAAAATTATATATTCACATATATACTCGTACGTCATATACGTATACACCTACATAATGTATACACGTGCTCAAAAGGAAAGTACGAATACTAGATATTCAAATTGAAATCGTTCTATTCATTATGAGGCACACGCTTACATTCGATGAAGGTCACATTCCAGTCATCGTATTTAGGCTTTGTGCAGTAGACGGACAGGTATGAAACGGACAAGGAAAATCAGTCACTTGCAGTATTTTGAGAAAATCTTTTGTTCATTTCCTATCTCGCCCGCCGGAGGCCGGAGCGGTGCGCGCGTGAAGCTACTGACAGTTGCCGGTCTCCACTGAGCGCCACGCGTTCCTTTTGTATGTCATTTATGGTAACGCTCTGAAACTGTATCGACTTGTTACAAAACATAATTAGATCGACCGGTTTAGTGGCCTAGCGGTTAGATGCTTCTACTACTAAATTGGTGATCGGGGCTCGATTCCCGCAAAGAATAAGAATGTGTACGATGAGGATACTCTCTCGTAGCGTCGGAGTATATTAAAAATATCTATATTAAATGTATGTATGTTCGTTTATGCGCTGTCCGATTTGACATAAACGTTCGACTCTCTAAGTCGGAATCGGACGGCCGCGTATGGACTTATCGCAATTATTAATAATAAAATTAGGTCGGGTGGTAGAATATGTGGTAGGGTTCGCCCGGAACGTTACCACCGGTACAGATCGGTCCGCGCGACGGTGCTCGGCGGTGGCGGCGCATCTGCGAGCTCCTGCAACGGTGCGGCCGCCAACTGACGTTGCGGTGTGAAGGGTTCGGTTGCCACCACGCGTACAATCCACGCAATTATCTCAATCGACACCACTAGCAATAGTTCAGTGACTAGAACGAATGTTACTGGGCCGATGTTCCTATAGGGTAATTCTAGAAATGTTGTTATCTATTAATACTAAGTACGAGTTTTTTCAATGACTGACTTTCACTGCGAGGTCTCCGACGAGGTCCGTAGCAAATCCCTGCTCGTGCACTTCTCCTTTTTCTCGTAAGAAACGTTTTATAACAGTACAAGTCGCCGTCACCCGAGGCTTCGGCCGCGTTGTTCACGCGTCATAACATTATTGCGTCTATAATCTGTAGTGCTTACTTGATTAAAACGTATTTTCCTGTGAAAATTCATAACTTTCCCGTTAAAAAGAGAAGCCTTTCGACGTGAAAGAAGGACCAACAAACAAACGAACACACTTTCCCATTTATAATCGTAGTTTGGTTTCTCTGACGTCGTGGAAACGTCTGCATTCTACTCGAAAACAGAATTTTCACAGTAGTCACTAGTAGTAATTAACACATGACCGTGGCGCGGGGGCCACTAGCTTGAACAAGACGGGGCGGGCCGTGCGCGCGTGGCGCGACTGCACGGGCGAGCGCGACCGGCTTATCTTCTACGACGGCGCGTCCACCGACGACCCGGTGCTGGTGGAGTACTGCGGCGGCGACTGGCTGCCGCGCGTGACGGCGCGCGGGCCCGAGATGCTGGTCGCCTTCCACTCGTCTCCCTTCAGCGCGCCGCTGCGCCCCGCCGCCCCGCACGCGCCGCTGCGGGGCTTCGAGCTCGACGTGGACGTCATCTTCGCCGACTCGGACTCTCTCGACTATGCAAGGTGAACTGTCCGCCGCCGACTTTATAGCATATCAACGGTCATCGTATTGACCGGTCGTTGACGTACGTATCTTTATCGGTTCCTAGGGAGGCTAGGCATTGCGAATTTCACGTTAAGGCTTCGTCGTCCGAGGAAGAAACCAACACGAGTGCGGTAAATGTGCGCGGGCGCCGCGGACGTTTACACGCGCCCACGCACACCCTGCCGCCCGACACCACGTGCAGTTGGACTTTTCACGGCCGTCCCGGTGAGTCGAATCGATCTATGGAGGGATCTCGAATCGAGTTAAAATGGGTAAAGTTACGGTAAATCTTTTTAGGTGACCTAGTCTGGATCTACTTTTCAAGTTTCACACAATACTCTCTCGTGGAACCGCGGAGAACCGAGAGCGGCGAGCGAGAGGAGGACTCCGCGCCGACCGCGCGGCCGCAGAGCCCGGTCGACGACGCCCGCGGCGCCAGCGGCGCGTGCGCCGTGGAGCTGCGCATATGGGACGGGGGCGGGGAAGGCTCCGGAGCGCCGCTAGGCCGTTACTGCGACGCGGCGCCGGCGCTGTGCGCGCGTGCGGCGCTCGCGAACGCCACGCGAGCGCCGCGCCCGTGTTCACCGCCCGACGGCTACGTGTCGGTGGCTCCGCTGCTCGCCATAGCCGCTACGTCCCGCCCCGGGACGGCGACGCATCCTTTATCGTTCTCCTTACACTATGAATTCGTCGACGCTCGGCTGGAAGGCGGGCCCCTCCCCGCGTCGGAATCTCGCACGCGAACGGAGCCACCGGAATGCGCGCGGCGGTTGACTCTACCTGGACTCTTTTCATCGCCGCGCAATGCGCTCTGGTTCGGCCGCGGTGGAGCCCGCCGCCTGCGCTGTCTTTATCGCATTCAAGCGGACGGCGCGCGGGTGGATCTACGACTGCACGCGGCTGCTTTCGGTCGCGACCCGCGCTGCACCACCAGGATCAATCCGCTAACTGGGCGGCAAGTGTGCACTCCGGAATCATCCGATTCGTTGGATCCGCAACCTAGCGATATTCCATTCGATTTTGACGCCGACGAGGAGCCTCCGCTCCGCATTCCACATCTTCGAATATACGAGTCACCGTGGCCGGGCTATCGAGTGAGTGATTCTATCCGAGCTAACGAGTTAATGGACAGACAGTGCGTCGGTTGCCGGATTGTTTAAAGCGTCTAAGTTAACGTTTTCGTCGTTGACAGGTGTTGGTCGCGTGCATTTGCGACAACGGCAGCACGCCTCTGGTATTGCGGTCGGGAGGGCCGGCGCTGGAGTTGGAGCTGGTGGCGGCGCGGCTGGCGGCGGCCGAGGACCACCGACACCTACATTTTCGCGGCGAGTGGTCGCAGCTCCCCGCCCCGCCGGCGTGCGCCGCGCGGCGTCGTTTGCCACCGCCCGGCCAGCACGTTTATCTCACGTTTCCTTATAGGTAGAATAGCTAATTTACTATGTACTTACTAATGTTAAAAATATCGCGTAACAACGTAAGAGTAACGGTAGTAACATTTTAGTGGTAACAAGATGTCGGAGTGCGGCGAGACGCCGTTTCTCCTGGTGGCCCGCGGCAACCGCTCCGTTTTCCTACGCGTGTGGGGGGAGGAGCTACCGGTCACCGCGGCCGTCGCCGAAGCCCCTCCCTGCCACACTATGAACCGAGTGCTCGTGTACGACGCGCACAGCTCTCGGTAAGTGATGAAACATATCTCAGCTTATCGCTTTCGAATAGGAGAAAAATATATACACTAACACATTCCGCAGTTTGATTCGCGCGGTGTGCCCGGGCGTCGCCGGCGCCGGCCCGGCCGTGCAGCTCTTCACCGAGGAGTGGTGGGCGAGAGGCGCGGCGCGTGAGGCGGCCCTGCTGGTAGTGTGGGCGGCGAGCGAGCCCGGCGCCGCCGCGTTCGCGTGGATGGAGGTGTGGCGCGCAGCCGGCGCGGGCAACGGCAGTGCGCTGTGCGCGCACGCGTGCGCTTCGCTGGGCGCCTGCATGGCGGCGGCGCTGTGGTGCGACGGGGCGGCGGACTGTCCCGGCGGCTTCGACGAGCGAGGCGCGTGCGGCGCTGGTGCGCGGCTGCTGGCGGCGCTGGCCGCGCCGGCGGCAAGCGCGGCCGCGGGCGTGGTGGGCGGTGCGGTGACCCTGGCGCTGTTGGCGACGCTGATGCTCCGCCGGCGAAGGCGCGCGCGCCGCGACAAGCGGCTGCTGGGCGCGCTGGCCGCGGGCCGCCGCCTCACGGAGGAGCTGCTGTACGACGCGTCGCGTGCCTCTTCGGCCGCGTCCTCCTGACGCCGCGAGCGCTCCGTCGAGTACATCCACGTGGACCGCGAGACCACCGTGTGACGGAGCGCCGCCCCCGCCCCCCTCCCGCCGGAGCGCGACGCCGCCGCCCGGTGCGATCGAAGTGTGCTCCACTTCCGTGACTGTAACTCCTTAGAAGACTGTCGGTTTTACCTTTCGAGTCACACGTGTAGTCCGTTCGCTGCGACGGTGGCGGAGTGGATGCGCCCGGGCCGATACGATTACGGACGAAACATCACTGCCAAATGTTATATTTCATAAGTTAATATAGTGTCTAGTGTCGAACTTCGTGTCTTACGACTCGTGTACAGCCGGGCGCCGGCGGTGGGAGCTATCCGCTGAGACTCTACGCGTACAAGAGCACGGATTAGAATATACCGTACGTTAAAGAAATGTATGTTAATATCATTCCGTAGAGCGAACGGTCGAAGAGAGCGGGCGCCGAGAGGGAAGTGTTCTATTGAATTTTTACGTTGTTATTGATTTTATTCAAATATGTATATTCTATAATAGTTTCAATGAACTATCCCGTCCCTCGTTTTCACTTAAGTTGTGGATCGCTGAAATAAAAAATAGTTTAAATTTACACAAACCCCGTTTTTTTTAACATTCATCTTCTAGGATTCGATCGATTTATTCAGCCTTAGTGTATCGTAGTGCAATAAAAACCCAAAGTATAAGAAAATTATTGCTGGTGTGTGCTACGGAACGTCTCGCACAAGTTTGGTGTCTCGACTCGCTGTGTCTGTGGAGCGTCCGTTACAACCTTACAAAATCTCGAAAAGATGAGCACGTGCTAAGAAATTGACGACATGAATCAGGAGCGTAGCGGCCGGGATCCCTCGGTCTCCGGCTATGGCATCGTTTTATGATAACATATGAGTATGTTGAGTATCGCGGACATCAGCAGTCACATCCACCGCTCGGTGTCTGCGCGCGTTTAAACGGATAGATATCGAGGGATGAAAAACTATTTGCTTTAAGCGACATTTCTGTAACTTTACAGGAGAGTTGTTTAAAGTTTAAAATTTTCGAAAATAAAATCAACAAAAAACTATTTATGCTATTGAATGGATATATAATAGTTTTTAACATAAATATTCAACCGCCGAAAAAACTTAAATGATTTTTTTTTATATACATAGTTATGGGACCAACTTCGAAATATACCCTTTCGAATAAAAAAATAATCATTAAAATCTGACTACTCTGTACAAAGTTATGCGTGAACATAAATTAAACAAATCCGTATTGATATTATAAATGCAAAAGTAACTCTGTCTGTCCGTCTGTCCGTCTGTCCGTCTGTCCGTCTGTCCGTCTGTCCGTCTGTCCGTCTGTGACGTCATCACGGCCAAACCTCTGTACCGTGATGAAATTTCATATAGAGATATTTGAAGGTCTTTGGATGAACATAGGCTGCTGAATTTTTTTTGGAATTCACTCCTTAAGAATCGATTTGAATTATAACGCTCGATACGGAAATTTTAGGAGGAGTAAAATCAAGTGTAACATGTAACGGATGTGACGTCAGCTGCTTATGGCAACTAACTACTCTATGACATCGTTTCCCGCCTAATTATAGATTTAATATCTGGTAGAACAGATATGGTACTGGAACGAATAGATATGGTATTGGTATTGGTATTGGAACGAATAGATATGGTATAGATATTGTTTTTGTTTTTGACTTATTATTTTAGGAGATGCGTTCATGTACCCTCGTTATCTATTCGATATATATCATAATTATCGTTCGTAAGGAGTAAACTCTCGTCGTGCGTCGGATCTGACACACACACTTTTTTGTTATTAGCATATTTAGCAGTGATGAGAAAAATCCATTTGAGAAGTCCGAATTGATTTGACAGCTTATGTTTAATTAACGCAAAAGGGTAGCTGAATAATATTTAGATGTCTTTTGGAAACCATCAACGAGTGACCTAGAGACTTACCTCAGTTTAAATCGTTACACCCATGTACACAACGGTCAGTCATTCTAAATGTCATCAACATGCAATCAGTATACTAATAAACTTAAGGGATTTAATAAATTTAATAGAACTCGTCTGCCCTGAACATCATATTGTTTAATTATCTCGTGGCGTCCTCGAACGACAGGCGGGTGCGTAGGGGCAGGAGAGGGTGGAAATGGTGAGGTTGACCCGCGCAGTAGCGACTGCGGATCGTCGCCGCGCCGCCTCCGCGCACCGAACCGCATTTTACAGTGCACGCCATAAGATCCACGATTGCTCGCGAAGTAGACGACGAGCGCTCGGTGGAAACACTTCTGATTGACGCTCATTAAGGTCCGGCGGACTGCGCCGGGTCACAACGATGCTGCTCGGTAGCATTTCACTAAACGTGAGAAACTATGTACGCCATGTCGGGTCTACTGCACGAAGCTACTCTATAAAATAATTAATTCAATCGATCGATCAATCGATTATTTGTCAGTGAGTCTCGTGAGTCGATTAAGAATCGTAGCCTGTAAAGGAACGCAATTATTTCATGAATACGTAGCCGACCGCGGGGTTCACGACCGCGTCGTGGAAGAGGCTCCATCGTGAGCATTCAATATACACAGGTAACTCGTTCCAAAACAGAGATGTAGACCGTTCAGAAAGCTCCGGTTACCGCATCTCCCTCGCCGCTACCTTTTGAACGCTCCGAACCGGAAGTCAACAGACTTAACTTCCTTGAAATTCTACCTATATGTGTGAATGCTAATAAATTGTTTGTATATTTTTTCTGTACACGACGAGATACGGTCGCCTGCCGAAATGTACGGTAAGTAAACTAGATAATAGGAAAGGGAACGACCCGTCGGCGGTCCAGCGGTCCAGCGGCCCGGCGGCCGCGCGGCGGCCGCGCGACCGCGCGTTGCCTGCCTGTGTAGCCTTTTACCGAAACTAGTGGGTACATGTATCTTTTATTTAGCATATCAGCTGAAACATTTTATTTTATCATGAGCACCGTTGTCGACGTATTTCAATTGTTTATATCGAAAAATATATCTAGCGTTCTCAAAATATTTAACTTATTTATACTATAGAGAGCGATGGGCGTCACGCTGAGACGTTCGCGCCGGAAGCCGGGAAACTTAAAAAAAACATTTTAAATTTGAACTTTAATTCGTCTCGAGCGACGTTGCACTTGTGAACGGAAATTAATTGTAATGTATTACCAGGACCGCTTGGATAGTAAAAGTAGGTATATTTTCTATACTTACTATTGTAAGTAGTTCGCTTATAATGACCGTTCGTTTAAATATTGAATGATGTAAACCTTTATGTATTACTTGAGAAGATCCGCTTTATAGAGACGTATGACATGCGGAGAGCGGCCGGCACCGCGCGCGTCTCCCTGTAAATACTATCGGTGCGAGGCGTAACAGATACTTTTACCGTTTCACTTTATTTCAGCGATTCTCTCAATCCGGCTGTAATTTTATTCCCGCTTTCGTGAGTATTTCCGTGGCGGCTACTGGAACAGCACCTAACACGCTTTCCAAGGAACGATATCAAATGACGTACATGACGTATCTTCTGTCACATTATACGGTGCTATTTAATAATAAGCGTGAATCAGAAATGTTCTCCAGCGAGGCGCCGGTGCCGCGTGCACACGCCTCGGTTCTCGCGGCGGCTTCCAGGACACGCGCGAATGTCGTCCTTGGCGCGTCGACCTAGGAGCTACATCTCACTACAGGACTACAGGACGGCGCTGTCGAAGCGCACTGATTGCTAATACGTAGTGTCAACCGTCCCCTCCCCCCTTGCCCCGCTTCGGCGCGCTGGCAGTTTCTCCCTTGTACATTGACAGCGCGCGTGTAATCATACTATTTGATAATTTATGAAACGTCTTTATATCAAATTATGACATTATTGCATGCGATATATATCAGAATACGATAAAGGAGCTTTATGTTTCCCTCACAAATAGTGTATATATCTACATATGTCACATTACAGGCACCATTCGGCCGGCCTATACCGGATGCGGATAATTATAAATTAAGTAAACAGCTATAATTGAATCGAGGAACGATCAAAACTTTGTTTGCGTTTGATTTCTTTCTGTTAGTATTAAATACTGGTTGAAAATGAAAATAAGTAAAAATGTGCGCAATCGTAGTACATCCACGGACCATTCCACTGACGGCCGAGCGACCTTCCACGCGGAGGGAGTCACACCAGGTTGTTTGAAAAAAAAGATGTCCCAACTCAATGGCATTGACATATTAACTACTAGCTTTTGTCCGCGACTTCGCGTGGAATAGTGACTTTGGGCAGAATTTGAATTTCCTAGGATACCTTTATTAAGACACCAATAGCCTATTTTGATTAGTGACAATGTAGCATTCCAATGATGAAAGAATTTTTGAAATCGGTCAAGTAGTTTTTGAGCCTATTCGTTACATATACACACACTTACAAATCTTTTCTGTTTAAAATATTAGACGAGCACGCCTCTCTCCCGCATTTCGGTGTCTACTCCTCCGTGCTATAGCGGCGGCGGTGCGGCGGCGTTAATTTTTCAATTAATTTTGTTTCGATTGACGTCTTAAATTCGTAATATATTTTGAACGGAATGTTCGGTTTGAATAAACTAAAAGGTAATTTACAGGTATTGAAACAGTCTTGCTTAAGAAATGATTAATTTGGATAAGGATCAATGCAAAGGTATGGATAACTTGTTCTGATTTTGGTCGGAATTTCTATTAACTTTTGAAATGTTAAAAATGGTAGTTGTAGAACTATCGTGACATTTTTTGTGGATATTGATAGGTATGTTCTTTAACATATTTTTTTCTATCATCAATAGTTTTCGCAGCGCGTGCGATGAAAGACATTTTATGGACTTTTTTTTACACCTTGGGTTACATTATTGGCATTTTAGTAAGTATTCTTTTTTTCCTGTAATTAATATAGCCTATGTTGACCAGTGATAATGTACCATTCAAATGGTGAAAGAAGTTTTGAAATTCGTCCAGTAGTTTTTGAGCCTATAAGAGGCAATATTTGTATGTGTGTATGTAACGAATACATACGTTATTTAGATAATAATATTTATCACAAATTCTCTGATTCGATCTATGCTCGTGTATTACAGCTATAAAAGAAAATCTGTTATGTTCCTTCTACTCGATAGTGGACTTGGCGACGGGACCAGCCCTTTTACTTTGCGTAATTGAATTTCCAGCCCTTTTACTTTGCGTAATTGAATTTCCAGCCCTTTTACTTTGCGTAATTGAATACTGCGAGTCTACGTCCATTATAATATCTAATTCAGTCTTAAGCCTATCTCCGTTTATACAGCTCGGAGCGGCTCGAAGAATCATGTGTCGGGGCTCCGTGTCCGGCAGTTGAACGTGAAAAATATTGCACACGGTAAATTGGAACTGAACGATAAATTACATACTGTACTTATTGTACATACTGTACTTATTGAGGTGGTTCTAACAGCGTTCGACTTTTAGAATACGCTAAAAGTTGACGCGCGGGCCGTTACAGCCGTCAGCGGAGGCGCAACGAGGCGCAATATAAAAAGGATCGCGAATCCAATTTCAAACTGGGTTCTTTACGTTAGGAGACCTCGTCGCCGACCTTCTCTTGTCTACTGCGCGGTCGCTGCCCCTCTCCCATTGTAGGACCTGTCAAAGGCTCGATATAATGAAGAGATACATTTTGTTGAGATTGCGTCGGACAAGACTTGTAGAAGTAATTTCATGTTTTATTATTCTTGTACCGTCCGGTCAGGTGTTTCTACTATATTCATCGCTCTCTTCCTGACCTATTCGGTGGAGGCAGGATAGTTTTCGTCTCCCTCGGCCCCTACATCTCATTCTTTCTTCATCCATGTCCGAACTATGTATATACCTAAATTTATGATTAATTTATGTTTTATATTCTTACCAACTTTTTTATATTTAATATCTCATATTCGTCCGTTCGTCCGTGACCATGAAATGTTGTAGTTAGGCAGTTTTCCTTGCACACCAACACACCGACACACCGGCACACTCTCTGATGTACGGGCTATAAACAATAGAGAAATGCAGCCTCACACCGGAAATGTATCGGCACGCTATCGATTTGTAACTGCCGAGCGCTCGTCTGCTCCAATTGTGGGTGAACGCTTGTGTCTGGTAGAAAATATGTGAAGTTTTGAGAGGTTCACGGTTATAAATTGTGCTGCTAGAAATATGTGTTCTTTTTAAATAATATGGTCCAACAGAAAGAAGAGTAGTTAACGGAAGAAGTCAAGTTATGCATTAGATTCCAGCTCCATATTGCATGTCTATATTCAATAGAAGCTAGAATGTCCTGAGAGGATCTTTCTTAATGTATTATCTTTCTTAAATGACTTAATTGCACACGCTAATTCGGCGCCGTCGTTCGCGGATTGAAGCGAGACGACGGAGGACAGAGAGGCCGGAGGGACAGAAACATTTGTTACACTTACGAACTGAGCTATATTTAACAGCTTCTATTCGTAGTTTTGGAAAACTGGTAAGAAGAAGCAATTACAGAATAAACCGGAATAGTACTGTATTCGAGAAATACTTCGTATCTTCCCCCTAATATGTTGGAACATGTTTCTCGAAACCTCGATTTACTCGGAACGATCGCATCAGTTCACTTTCTATTCGGCGTTCAACATTATAAAGTAATGAGCCTCTGATCCGGGGACCCTCGGCACGGTGCCGGTTGATAGTTAGGATCGAACATATCGATGTATTGGAGCGAGCACTAGGTCGAGACGGACCGGAGTCCGGAGCGTGTCCTCTCGCTCGGTTCTTACCGCTGTAATATTTCGGGGCTCTCCGTAGCCCGAACGTCATTTATCCTGAGTTGCAGACAACCGGCATTTTATTCTGTTTTATTATACGAAAATAATCTAATATAGGAAATCCATTTGATTAAGTTAACTATCGATACTAATGTTATAAAGAGGTAACGTTCGTGAGTTTGTATATGTATACTGGTCGTATCTACGGATCTATTCATGTGATTTTAAAAATTCATTCGCCGGTAGAATGCTACGTTATCACTGAGAGGCACCGGCAACATTTTTTGTAACATTGTTTAATTGTTAATTTGTATTTTGTTTGTTATTATTCTTATTATGCACTGTCGTATGACTATGAATAAAGTGTTTCTTCCTTCTTTTCAAATTGTCACTTCACTGCATAGTATAAAACAAAGTCGCTTTCCGCTGTTTGTCCCTATGTACGCTTAGATCTTTAAAACAACGCAACGGATTTTCATGCGGTTTTTTTAATGGATTGAGTGATTCAAGAGGAAGGTTTATATGTTTAATACCATATTATGTATAATAATATATGCAGTGGTACGTCGAGGTGAACTGAACACACATTTTACGAAATTGTACCTCCAAAGGGAATTGCGGCGGCGGGGGCGGGACGAAGTCGCGGGCAAAAGCTAGTTTAGAATAAATTGCACACAAATATTTAATAGGAATTTTCTACAATTTCACTCGTGTTTTAAAAAACCCTAACAAACCGCTTCACTATGAAGCGGTGCAAGGCACAGTTCCCAACTGAACCCGATTAATGAACGAGGATATTCAGTGCAGGTGACACCCCCTCCCGCGCGCCGCCCGCTCCACCCTCCCAAGATCCCCGGAGAACCGTTATTCGCTAATTCCCCGCGTCAGTTTGTCTCTGTTGCAACTGCTCGTTGATCTGGTACCTATTGTATTCTCGGCGTCATCATTTTTTGGGTTATTTCCTAGGAGGCACTCTACTATTGA
>DWDX01003017.1:0-13926 GCA_018245675.1 Agara michaeli | reverse complement strand
ATCTTAAGAAAGGAGTTTGATAAATTACACCCCTAAGGGGATAAAATAGGGGATGAAAGTGAGTATAAATCTTCTTAGATTTTACATAAATTCAAACGCGGATGAAGTCGCGAGCACAGCTAGTAAAGAGATAAATGTATGATAAATTTAGTTTGGTGTTTTGTTGTTTGTATATATGCATGCATCTATCAGAAAAAAGTATTTAAACTATATGACATCGTAAACCTTTTTAGCGCTCCACTGTTGGACATGGGTCTCCTCGCAGATCGACGATGGTCAGCCAAAGTACTGGCACTTGCATAATATCCGTATTTCATGTCGATGATTCAAGAAATCAAAGAAGACCCGAAACGAGTTTACCTAAACGAAAATCATTATCATCTTCTTATTACTTTTTGCATACGTATATGCTGGTTCAACGTAAGATATTCAGATTAGCGAGCTGGATAGCGCAATAAAAACCCGCGCGCAACCAGATCAGGTTTACACGGACGCGGTCTGGAGAAAAACTGATATCAACGCGAGCACTAGATGAATCATTAAGGAAATCTTAATACCATTCACATAGCAAGTACTTCAAAGCTTATTACTTGTTATCCAAGTAATTCTATGTTGAAAACCACAAGATGAAGTGTATTTTTAAAACAATGACTATGTCATCGTCTTGATTTGAGTATTCTGTTTAATATATTTATATAACAATCTTTAACTAGGAATGTTACACCATGTCAAGTTTTTACTATTAAATTCAATAGAAAAAGAAATTAAATAATCCAGCTGATGTTAGATAATATTTTTGAACTTTGCCGAGTGATTGACGTCGTTGCTAAAGCAAATGAAGGCGAATGTATCAGCAAATCGGCAAGAAACGAATTGCGCCAGTAACAACACGCAGGCAAATATAACCCAAGCGAAAAAGTTTAAAAACACGCTACGAGCACGCCACGCTCGAGGTCACGCCTGTTATTCACTTATCGACCTTGTTCATCATTGTTAAAAGCAATTTATGGCCGGGGACCGGCAAAAATAGTTCACTCGGCTAGTTAGTGCGCCACGAACGCCGGGGGAACGCCGGTACCGAACAGCTTATCCGTCTAGACTAGACTCATCATCAACGCTCACAAACGATTGGACACGAAGAAACATAAAATTGTAACTATACACGAACTAAGATCTTCAAAAGGCAACATTTTCAAGTTGCACTTTGCGTTACAATAGGACAGTATGAAGTTGGAATGAGATTATCGTTTTAGGTAAGGCGACTGTTATATGACGCCAACAAACTGGACCAGCTACTGAACATATCCTCTAAATATGAAATGTTCCACGAAAATTTACCACTAACGATCCCGATCCAAAATGCCGTCAAACGCCGCACTTGTTGATATGTCAGTACGAGTGGTGTTTTGCGCCGCAGCAGGCCTGGTCATGAGCGGCTCAAACAAAACAAAACACATTAATGTTAAATGAAGGACCACTATTTATTCCTCGTTATACCGATACGAACATAATTCCCGTTAGAATCATTCATAAAAGACTGACCCGGTCAACAAATATGTAAGTCATCGCCTAAAATAATTATTTAAAATGGAAGACCACACAGACGCCACACTGGTAGCCGATTCTAATGCATTGCGGCCTCTTCCAAGAGATACATTCATAATTTTCTTTGGGTCATGAAAACTACCAGATACCGTAGACCTTACATTATCCAGTCGAGTATGGCGAGTGAGTGACGCTGTCATAGTTTGAGGGTCTACCGATTCTGGGTGCGTAACAGCACGTCCCTTTCAATATGGCGTCGGTCCATACGTGACGTTCGTGAAGACTGGAAACAATGGCAGCCCGTTATGAATATTGAGAGCTCGAGGGATAGTCGAGCGCATGCCTCACCGATTTTCGCTGCATGTCTAAATAGCCATTCGACTATGAAATCACACATCGGAATGCTCGTTGGCCTACTGCGGTACGCAGCGTCGCGCGCCGCCGCGTTCGGCCGTTTCCTCACCATATCTGGCGTGTTCGATATTTAAAATAACTTTTTTATACTTCGCTTACAAGCACCTATTTCACAATTTCCGTAAATTTTGTTTTTTTGTGAGTTTCAATATTGCAATAGCAATCATAATCATTTCGTACTGAGAATGTACTTGCAACTCGACAACCAAAGACTATGGAAATAATTAAAACATTAAACTGTGTGGACAAACTTAATGCTTAATTCAATTAAGCACTCATTGCAGTTGCAAGCATTCACTTATTCTGCATTGTGGAAATCAACATACCAATAATATATTTAAAATAGGCGACCACACAGAAAACATTGGTAGCTGTCGATAAACAATACAAATACGTACAAGATGACTGATGTTTCTGTTATGCATATAAATAAGGTGTATTTTGCAGGCTTATTTAGAATTCAATGACTCAAATGATATTGGATACATTTGTTTTCGGGTAACGTGACTAAAGGAACGATTACATTTCTTGGAACGAAGTTATTTTATTACTCAGGGAGCGGCGCCTGGGCTGAATTTTATGTAACAAGTATCAACATATAGTTAAACGGGAAAATTGTAAAAAAAACACAATCTACATTAAAAACGTTTACCAAGCAATTGAAACTTAGCTTGAACCTAAATTTCACAATAAAATTCCATGCAAGCTTCTGAACAGTAAAAGTAAACTCGGATACATGTTAGATACCGTTTTAAAAAGAAAACGTATCCCGATGCTGAAACGCGCTTCTTGTTACATTACGGTATTCAGCGACTTATTCGGTGCATTTACGAAGTATGCGGCGGACGTAAAAAGATTGCAACTCTAATAGCGGCGACGAGCGAGTTTGCGGAGAGCGCTAGGATTCTGCGAACGACCCGTGCGCTCATACGCAACCTAGCCCCGTACAGGCTACTTGTTACAGTCCATATATGACATACAAAGGATTATCAGCTTTAACATTCAGTGATAGAGATTGTTTCTGATAGGCGTGCAGTAAAAACGATCTGTGTATTAAGGCAGGTAGACCGTATTAAAAATGACCAGCATTTGAGAGACGCCGAGAAAAAATATGATGGTGCCGTAATATCTTTTATGCAATTAAATCCCATTGCGGTGGGTTACGTAAAGAGATAATTGACGAGAAAATTGTTTACCTGCAACATTACATAAAGCGGGTGTTCTGGCGGTAGTGGTACTGGTGATGGTGAACTAGGTCGCCGGACGTGTTTGAGTTGTCCAAACGCCGCGGCCCTTGTCCGCGCCAACTACATAGTTATAAAGTAAGCCAGGACACTGATTAACGCCCTTTCCGTAGGAGACTTGTACACGACTTTCCCATTGAATTAGGGAATTTCAGAGGTCTAATGGACTCTAGTGTGGTATTAGATAAAGTTAAAAGGTAAAACAAAATAGTATGTGATAATTTCTATCACGGGTGCGTTAACATTTTACTGTATAAAAAATCCTAAGTACCTTAACATTGGATTTAATGGATTGATAAAAAGGTTCATTCAAGGTTTCAGAACAAATCAACAATACCAATGATTAACCAGCTCTCAAAACCGATCAGTATAATAAGTTCTATAGATTTCTTAAAGGAACCAATAATGGAACCTATAAAAATGCATTCCTCACGAGATATTTCGACTCCCCCCCTATTTCCCACAGTTCAAAGCCATTATGTTATGGTATGCCGAAAAGAAAGGTTCTATATAAATGGGGTATATAGACGGGAACAAGCACCGAGTGTGGAATTAAGGAAATTACTCCGAGGGCTCATTGTGATCTTGCCTCGAAATGCATTCCATCGAGTGCTGCGCGTCTCCATTGGAGACGAAATATTCAAATGTAAAAAAAAAAATTACCCTGAAAATATTAATCTATGAAGATATAAATGAGGCCCAATGTAGGTGATTTGCCATCACTTATCTATGTTAACATTATTTAACCATGATAACAACTGATAAACAAGGAACTGATTAACAAAAATTTTGACTTTATCTCTTTCCGGAATGACTTTGCAGCGAATAATTTAATTTGTCATAATGTTGTTTCCAATTATGGACACGACGAAACATGGGTAAATTTACTATTGATAATATGTGCCCTTTATATAAAACACTTCAATCACGAGAGTCATCATCACAATAATTTTACAGTAGGTAATGTTAAAATTGACAACGACAATACAGCATAGATCAATCCGTAATATCATTTTAAATTGTGTGACAATTTTGACATTTGCATCAGAAATTAAACAATAGCACAGATATGCCGCTAAGTATAATAATTCTAAAAGAACAAATAGGTACAGTTTTATAACAACAATACCGTGTAGTAGATTAGAATGGTATGTCAAATCAATATTTTATAACGTTTCATCACTGGCTTGATAAATATTTACCGTATTGCCTTGCAGTGGAAACATGCGGCATTTATTTTTTCTTCCTTTACGCAATTAGCCGTCCATTTGCCTACGCGCCGCCTCGGGACCCGATCCACGGTCCGGATCGATCGCCGCCTTGAACATCTTCGAGAGCGTATTATTAGTATTTCCTAGTTTGTTATTGAAAACGGGCAGAAAATTTACATAAACGGAGTAGCGAAGCAGGAATTCCAATACGGGTAATGCGACTTACGATTTAAGTATACAATACAAAAAATCTTTTAAAATTGTAATGTTATACACTACGGGACCTAAAGTGTACCCCCGCAGAACTCCAAAGTTTTTTTTTTAGAACCTAAGTAAATTTTGCGAAACATTTATAAATGCAGTTTAAAACCTTTTCATATTGTTATATATACATAAATATACGATACTAAAAAGTTAGCTGCCATAGTAGCAACATAGATTAACGGTATAAATAAAAACGAGTATAAACTCGTGCGTATTGTTTAAATCCAAAGTTGTAATTATAACACGTTTACTTACTGCTAACAAATATAATAAAATACAACAAAATACACCTACAGCTTGACTGCTGTGCTGCACATATCGATTGCAATACAGTGTATTTAACCGCAGTCAAAATAATAAGAAAAACAGTGGTCCTTTTCTCCGTCATTCCCACGATTGCTAAATTTACGTTGGACAAAAACAAACGGTCGGGCGTGTGCGTTTCACCTGCGATGTAGGTCAACCAGTTTAATTGTTTTTACTTACGTGAAAGGATACATACGCTTCTAAAAGATATTGGGCCTCGTTCACACCGTCAGATAATGGAGACTCGAAATATATAATACAAACAACGAATTGTTCTATTTAGTAAATAAAAGATAGGTTTCGAGTTATCGTAGAAGGCTTTAGTTATCTTTTTGTAAATAATTATAGAATCTTTTTTATCGCTTACTAGTATTTTTTATACTATTACAAACAACATCTCAGATCACGATTTTAAAAGCACTCGTAATATAGTATACTATAGTTTCATATATCTATAAAAATGAACAACGTTATGGGACGTCCTAATTAATGCTCTGGAACATTTCGTTTCTAAGAAGAGACGCCGCGCCGCTACGGCAATCGTAAAATGACCGTCATTAAGCCAATTAGAGTTTTATTCCGTCAAAATCACTACACAATTGGTATATAAGGAGTGAATCGTTACAGCTATGGAGTCTGTTAAAAACAAAAGATCAAATCGTGAACTCGATGAGTAAGTGGTTTCTACGAATGTCATGATTATGAGTATTTTAAGACGGTAGCCTTGTTACCCTTACGAACACTGCTGCAAATAAACAACCAATAATTCACAACTAACTAGTGGAACAAATTGTGATATTCGTAGTGCACAAGATAATGTATGAGTGTACATGCGATGTGGAAGAATATTTAATAAAACACCCAGTTATCCTAATTTCATTAAAAATATAATGTGAAGAAACAGTTGATGTCTGATAGAGGCCTTACCGCGCGCAGTCTTACCGCCGAAAGTAACGACTTACCTGAAATTGAACAAGAATATATTAACATGAAATTAAAATAATGCCATCAATTGAAATATCTGAAACGCCATACTACGGCCACAAGAATGTGATTTATTTTATTTTTATTCATTACATTACGAGATACGTATAAGAGAAATTTATTTGCGATTCGGTCAACTTTTTTGTTACCTTTGTGTATTTTATCTTCGATGAAACCTCAGATACATATATAAACAAATTTCGAATTTTGAAAAATTCGGCATGCCTAGTTCGAATTTTATTGACATTAGAGACTGTAACGAATCTATCAGCAATTATTGTCATATTAAATTTCTCAAAGGTCAATCGTAGGAAATTAAAAACACGCCTTATAAGGCACAGAATTACTTAACAATATTTGCGTAAACCGTTAACAATAGTACGAAATCGCATACCTAAACACTATTTATGTGAAATACCAGAACATTGTCCTTTCTCAAACAATGAACGAACAAACAATGTGTTCGTAGCCAACCTGCGATAATGAGAATAATCGCAACAGTACCTTTAATTGATTTAGATAAATACTTCAGATATTTACCAGCTTTCCCGTAAACAACAGAACTATAATACAAAAAAAAACTTGTGACCTATGGAAGTTATATTCTTATGAATCTTCTTGAAATCGTTAAACCAATTTCATTTCAATCGCACAAAATTTGTTATATTAACATATAGTCACATTTCCTGTATTTCTATAGTCATTCGCATTTGTTTTTCTTGTATATAAATCTAATCTAGCAAACCGGCCAACGGATTTAACTGGTCGATGTCTATGTATGCTATATCAAAAAAGTTGTCAAATAGAATTGCCAGCTCTGGAAACGAGCTATTTTCACGTGTTTCATATTCAGCCAATGTTGTACAAAACCAGTCGTGTGTCATTATGATTGTATACTCTTATATATGTTATATGAAAACAAGTGGGCATAAAATGACGCCTTGTCAAAATTCCGCGTATCTTGTCTTAAAGGATTACGAATTCGATAGCTTTCACGCTCGCTACACTGGAAGGTGGTAACTTTAAACCGGCCAAGTGGCGATTTGTCAACTAAGCGGTGTTATTACAGTTTGTGCAATAACTCCGATACTCATTACCGGGGCAGGAAACTCGGGTTGTCGCAACTTAGGCGGCGAAATCAATTTAGGTTATTATTTGCATCAAAATTGTCAGTCACTAATCAGTTTACTTATAGACTGTGTCAATAATAACGTAGCTTTACGAGTATTCCTATATACAGCACAATCTAAAATAGTGTCTACACATCCTGTTTGAGAAACGTCAGTATTGGTATTCACCAATACTTTTTCCTTATCATTAGCTGATAAGTCATTTTACACAGTATCTTTATCTACATATTTCTGAGTAACATTTATTATCCAATGTTTGATCAATATTGTTTTGACAGAAATATTTATATCGTCAATAACTTGAACTTTTAAATGATACATTTCTTTCATCGGTCGCCATGTGCGCACGCGTCCTTAAGCTCGTTTACGAGTAGATGCGAATACCGAAGCCTCCTCATGTTAACTTTACGACATCGGGACCGGTCGTAAAACTCGCATTACAGATCTAATCTACAGTCTCGATCCCAATCCCAAAATGCACAGTTACAGAGATTTACGCAGCGATTGTGCAACTTAAAATGCAGTAGGAAGGGACGTTTGGTGCATTGCTTATCTCGGCTGGCGATAAGCGGGCTCGTTAGAATACAAAATACCGCCAAAAGTTTAGAACGCAAATTGACGTGAGGTTATTCTTTGACATGACGTTATTCTGGCAAACACGATGTTTATTTGAAAACACATTCGTGCAGGTAATAACAGAGACGGGAGGGCATTTGTGTGGGAGATTAGAAATGAGTTGAAGTAAGCCTATTTCAAGTGATAAAGACGGTCACAAATGACGGTAGCGGCATTGGATTGTCACTGACGCAATGAGTACCAACGTGTGTCATTCATCTTAATGCGACAGGCCGCCGGCCCAAATTTAGCGTATGCAAATTTATAATCGTCGCAGTGACAAGTGGTGCCTGCAGGGGTGGTTCGTAACAGAATTTCGTCATCTCGAATCGTTATCAGCACCTGCCAGATTGTTAATAATAAACGATCTCTCTTATACGATAGAATTTTGAATTTATTGATGTTTTTTTACATTTTGATACTTTACGTTTATGAGGAATTAGACAATTAGTAAAATGGAAGCCAAAACGTAGCACTCAGCACTTTCAGAAATTAAATCTTTAAGGAATTTTCAAAAAGTGATTAGGCATCTTGCCTTTGCATCTTGCTCTACCACTCATTTCTTTAGCTTAACTAACGCGATAATGTAAAGTTTAAACATTTTCGCTTTAATACATTTTATGTGGGCTTAGTCTTAATGTAGATTGAAATAGCATTATGGAAGTATTACAGTTTGCAACTACAATTTCTTTTACTACTAAGCCCTTTTGCGTCAGCGCTGAGTAAAACATGGTACAATTTCTTGTTCAGATCCTAAGCAAATTACTGGCTAGTGAAAGGCCCGGTCTGTCCATGGCAGGTGGATTGCGCTTGCCGTATTTTTTGCTCCCGCAGGCTTCAGCCAGCAGGTGATCCAATGACGAACAATTTTCTTAAATTGTCAACTTTTGAAACATATAAATTAGAAATGAAAACGTACAGTAACTAGTAAATCATTGTTTAAACATTAATCAGTCTTTTTCAGTGGCATACCGTATTTAAAAAGCGCTTTATATAAATTGTGAAATAGCGGTTTGACTCATTAATGGATCATTACCTTAAATTTTTCTTCACCGTTACGATGATGATTATAGGTACATTTATGGTTAACATTCTCTTTATGGACACACAGAGTAATTTAATTTGTTATCGCAAATATAAAACCTTTTATCGCCTGGACGTATCGCCGAAAGACCAAAATCAGGTAACCGTGACAAAGACCTTATGTATTTCTACTAATACGAACAAGAACTTAGGAGCGATCTTGCTGATGAAACCTCGCAGAAATACATATATAATAATAATAATAATATGGGGACGGGTAGACACGCAATCTGATGCATTTGCTGCAATCTTTTCAGGTCCCACTGCTGGGGACGGAATTCTTTTGCAACTGATTGACGCCTGGCCTAAACTCCACCACGCTACTCCAATGCGGATCGGTGTTGTTTTTAAACTGCCTTTAAGCCTTCCGGTACGGTTTAACGATTATTACCTAACGATAACATCCGGGACCAATGGTTTAAAGTGCCCTCCGAAACACGGAAAACTTACGAAGATATGCTACTACTAACTTTGACTAATCCAACTTTCCTTAACTTGGCTGATATTTTGCAATCAACAACCGCATCGGGGCTGCGAGCAATCAATCAATCAATTAATCAATTAAAAACAAATTCTTTCGCTTCTTAAACAACAACGATTACTAGTTGTCAAAGTATTTCGATATACTAATTAATGAACTAATAATATGTAATTGGGTCGTATATTTACTTATTGTTAGTTGTTGTGTTACCTATACAAGGTCAAATAGTCAATGTCAAAGGAATTTATTTCGTAGCGGACCTTGTGTGCTCAAGTGATATGTACAATTTGATACGCTGTAACCTTTATGAATATATAAAATTTTATTACAACGAGATTATGACTAAATCTTCACACGAACTGCCATAACATTGCTATGAAGTGTTTGACGAATGCCCTGTTGGTTTAGTGGTGGTTAAAGAGGATGAATATGTGTTCTATATTCGAATATAAAATTACGTGTATATTACAAAAACTTTATTCAAAACTTTCATAATGTTGTTTATCAACTGTCCGGTTACCATTAATAGAACAACATGTTTAAATCGTCCTAAGACTATCGTCGTTATTATGCCATGAATATATATTATATTAGGAGTATGTTTACTAGACGGCATGTGACTGTCTCACAGTGAGATAACCCGTCCGTGTTCCGAGTATTGTTTACGATTCATTTGTAAGGTCAACAAGTGCACAATTAGCGATGTTATTAAATTATTAGTTCACATATTGCAAGTTACTATTAAAAAGTAGCTACATATTCTGCTGATCAGACAGTAGCCAGACACTTTAAGACACGAGGCTTAGTTCTCATTAATGACTGATTTCGTATATATACCTGAATGTAACCCGAGTTCAGTGATAGCCTAGTGGTTTAAAATTCAGCCTCCCACTCCGGGGGGTCTGGGTTCGATCCTGGCACGCACCACTGATTTGTTACGTGCGTTTTAGAAGTAAAATTTAACGGTGAAGGAAAACATCGTGAGGAAACCTGCACACCTTGGAGATGTTATAAACTATATAATATTTTCTGAGGTGTGTGAAGTCTACCAATCCACACTCGGCCAGCCTGGTGGACTATGGCCTAAATCCCTCTCACCAACATGAGAGGAGACCCGGTCCAGCAGTGGATCAACAAAAGGGTCGAAAAAAACCCTAGTTCAGAATCAGATGGTCTTGGATCGCCACCGGTCAGTTCGCTATTTGAATTTTCAAGAAATCTTCAATTTGTTTTATCACTGACCTATTGGTGTAGTGGCTAGTTGAACTGGCTGCCAAGCTCGAGGTCGCAGGTTCAAGGTCACCCAACAAACATTTGTGTGACGAGCAAATTTTTTTGTTGTATTTGGATGCAATAAAATTATCTTTACTATAATAAATATGTATGTATGTATCAGCTATTCGGTTACACAGAGTCAATCAATCGCCTAATTTGGAATCAGATGGCCGTGAGTGGAATGGTCCTAATTATTATTATTATTAATAATAATATTACTGGCACCTCAAGACACATCAGACCGAAAACCGCACGATAGCCCTCAACTCGGATACCGCATGGCGCAATGTTTAGAACGCACGTAGATAAGATTTTGACATTTCACTATACCTATTGCGAGTGCGCTGACTTACTAGCGATTGCTCGATGAGGAGAATAAATATTTTCTCGAATTACATATACTAAAACTTGGACTGGTGTGTATCCAGTCGTAAAGGTTTACGCTTCTCATATAAACCAATTTTATCTTTGAAGTCATAAAACTTATCGTAGTACAAATATGGGTACATTTAAAATATTTTACTAAATTACCAGATTAATTAATAATAGTAATAAAGTTAAAATTCAAATTATTAATTAACTATACTAAGAGCAACGCAAAAGCTCCAGTTTGAGTAACGAAGGTCAAAATGTATATGTTTATTTAGTACAACCTGAGTTTACATCAGGTGGACCTGTGTAAATACGTTTAAAATTAGAACAGACGTAATTAATAATACCTTCGCACTTCCGGACGAGCGAACCATTACGCCAGCTCCGTAACGGTGTAGGCAGCCAGCACTGGATGCCAAACATACATCTATACAATCTTGACGTACTAGATTTGTCACTCTTCATACATACAAGCCGGTTTCCAATCCACACTTTGTTATCAGCCAGTGTTTCACTTGGGTCTAGATAGGAAAGCCTTGATCTCCGACACCTGCATCCATCAATACGCATTGCATGTCACAGACCTTCAAATGTGCCCTCTGACAGTGTGACGTGCACCGACGCGGTGTCACGTGTTAAATGCCAGGGACCTGTTCGGTGACCCACATAGTTTTAACATCGATCCCCTACGTAATCGATACAAAGTTGCGACATCGATTTTCGACAATTCCGCTGGCAACACCCGAGCAATATTTTACGGGCGGGTCCGTATTAAATGTTACTTTGTTCTTTCGTTAAACCTGATGTAACTTACGATAGCTGCATTACCTTTTTTTCGACTGTAATCAGACATATTTATATGGCAGTTAACATTTTAGAGCACGGCAACACTGTTGCAACGGATTTCCTTTTATTACGTCTCTTTATTTATGTAGAATCTCGATTATAATAACAATATAAATAAATATTAAAGGCAATAAATTTTTATGGTGATTTAATTAATTAATTGCCTTAAAGCTTTTTAATATGTCCGAGGACCCGTGTAGAGCATTGAGAGTTGAAAAGAGAATGAGCCATTTATATTTATGAATATGACTGATCCGTTTGTTAGTGACCTCACCGATCGGTGGTCGTAGGTTCGATCCCATCGAGGACAAACATTTATGCGATAAGCACCAGTATTTGTGGTGTCTGGATGTAAAGTTGAATACACAAGTATGTAGTGAGTAATATATAAATATCTTTATGAACTGCCTGCTCACCGCAGTACGGGCTCTGCCTAATTTGGAATTTGACGGTCACGTGTAATGTTGTCCAGAGATATTATTGTCATTTAATTGATTTCCAACGTTATTATTTAATTATCATTAATTTTACTATGATTCGCGGGTATGGTTAGTGATCAAATACATAAATAATTTATTAACAGATTTATTAATTAATAAAATTAATTGCTGATCGCTAAAAGGTAGAAAAATGATACTGAATATGCAATATACCCTAAGATAAATCCTTCAATCTACCTTCTTACGGATCGAATCGAACATTACCGAGATCCAATTAAAAGAAAAAAATACCTTATAAATATTTAATGCACCACAAATTCTGTCCGAATGCGTCCGATTCGAATGCGAGCGGTAAAAGGTTGGGAAACACTAAAAATAGAGCATGCGAAAACCGCCGTTATTGAACAGAATGTAGAAGCGATAATCCCGCGGCGATAATTCGGAAGTACGTGGTATGATTGTCGCCAAGGATACCGTCTAATTAGGTGATAAATACTGGTGCACGCCCCCAAACATCGAGGTCCGCTGTAATTGCTCGTAATTGCAATTTATTACGCCCATAATATTACATGGGATCGGCAATTAAATCTAATGTGATACGGAACCATTTTCGGTTAAATATAAATTGCGTAATCCAATAAAACTGTTAAAATGAGACTTTTCTTAATATGCTAGCGGGGTTAAGAGAGAACCGCGGCTAGGGTTGTCGCAACAGCAAAACAAATAAATAAATTATACACATTAAATAATTCAAATTTTAAAAAAATATGTTTGTAATTAAAACAACTATACTATTGTAATTCGTTAAGTAGATTTAATGTCCATTGAAACCTAGTTAGATATATATTCGCAAGGGTAATCCATGAGCTGAGGAACACACAGGAAACATTTATGATCATAATTAAGAAAACTGATTCGCACGCTATTTGAAATATGTCTGTTATTAAACAGCTTCATGACATCATTATTTGTAATTATAAACTACTATAACCTGTTATATAATTATTTTATTACATTAAACGATTCGTTACATTTGTATTAGTAATGTTATAGATAAACATTCAGCGCTACATATATAACAATTCCTGTGTATCGAAATTTATTTGACTTCAGTAGCCGGACAATAGAGTCAGCAGGTTGGTTTGACAGGACAGGTGTTCACGCACGAGGCTGCGTGGGAGGCACGGAGATATCTGTGATCTATGTTTTCGGAGTAGCCTACCAGGGTCGCCACTGCAATACCAATGTGACGAACATTAAAAACAAAAATAAACAGGTAGGTAAGCTGATAAATCAATTATTTCGTACATTAATTTTAAGCAATTACAAACTTTTTCGTGTAATATCAAAATTATGCAAATGTCTGCAATATTTTAAAGGTTAAAATGATTTTTTTATCCGTTGTAGAAAATAAATGATTCAAAAAAGAATATTCGTTTCTAATCATTATTTTTCATCACAAGTTTTTACACAAGAAAGAAACAATTGAGTATTGCGAGTTAAAATGAAATGTTCACGATCACGATACAAAATTAACAAAACATTTAATGGACAAAATGATTATATTATATTCTTTGTTGGCAGCCCTACGGGATCCGTTAGGCACGCGCGGCGAACACAGACGCGCGAAAATCATAAAGATGGCCGCTGCCCGGAACAGACGACACGAAACGAGTGTGCGATCCTATCTCCCGATCTCGGAGGATATGTCACACT
>DWDX01003016.1:0-13928 GCA_018245675.1 Agara michaeli | reverse complement strand
GACGTCACAGACAGACAGACAGAGTTATTTTCGGATTTATAATATTAGTCTGGATATGTAAACTTATCGCCGCACCGTATGTATTTATTTAGGAAATAGAATTAATTCCTTCTAAAGAGATCCCTTTCGGTGTCGTTTATTGACAATTCAATTACCGAGGTAGAAATAAATTAGTCTAATTCGTAGAAGTCACCTCAGAAAATTCATTAGACGTGTCCCTCTGCGACTTTCGGCCGTGCTTGGAATCGACTCCCACTTGGGTAAAGTAATAACAAGTATCGCAATGATTTTATGTACGTACATTAAACCGGAGGGCAACGAACTCGACCGATGCTCGGATCAGTCGCTGATCGGTGCCAGCTTCGTTCACTCACATCATGAATACCCTATCCGACTTTTCTAATATCACTCCCAGGTCGCACTCGACTGAAACCAACTCTCGCTGTCCAGGAATAAAGTTACAATTTGGTCGGGGAGAGCCGGCAGCACTTGACCTCGACTATTGACGTTCGGGAGAGCGTAAGTCGAACCGCTTGGGCTGGAATGCAAATACAATTCTTTATGGAAGACGTTCGAGGGCAGTAAACCTCCGAGATTGAGTCGCACTCTCCTATACCCTTTGTGCGGAAAGGTCCGGTAATGGAATCAGCTGGGGTGGAATTTTCTCGAATATCCACTTTATGTACAAAGCCTCGATTGGAATTATAGAATGGAAGGGAAAAAAGTTGTAATCGTAATCTCAGTAGCAAATATTCATATTTCGTAATCTATAAAGCTCTTTGAAGAGTAAACATTTTTTCTGCATGATCAGCATTTTGCAGAAAGAACATATTTTATCACTAAGTATTTGAACATATTTATTCATCGGTAAAGTTGTTAAGCATCAAGTCCAAATGACATTTGAAGATTAAGACACATTCAGACAACACGAAATAATTTAAAATCCACGTTTTTCAAGTTATGCCAACGTTCAGTCTAAATGTACAAATAGTGTTTTTTGGCGTTTTAGATTTGCGGCTAAACTGAAAATTAACCTTTTACCTGTAAACTGTTTTTGATCTAACACCATTAAATAACCGAGCTCATCAACAGCACTCCAATGAACGAATTTTAACTATGAATGAGGAACACGGAGGAATAAGTTTCACTTGACTGTTTTTTGATCCTCTGCCCCAAAAGAACCATAATAGGCACTAATTTTACTGCAAGTTAACAACGATCTCAACTTGACAAAGTAAAAGGATTCATGATGTTATGTGTGGTATGGTATTTGATAAACCCTCGTCGTGACAATGGGTTTAATCGTTCACTGCTTGGAATGCTTCGTGTTATTTTAAAGACAACAAATCGTGCGATCTATTTACGACATCATTTTCATTATATTTTCTTCACTTGTTCACTTCTTGACTGTTAGGATAAAGACATTTGGCACTCGCTATCTGTCTACGCCGTTAAGGAAGTGGCGTGAATGTATTATAATAATTATTGTTTATTTATCATACTTCTGTGAATGCTGGTGGAGCTGTGTTTGTTTATGACTATCGAGAGGTCAGAACACTGGTAATCCGTCCCGCGCGCCACTCGACGCGTATCAAGTACGGCTGCTTTGCGAAGCGATATCTCAATGGTCCTCGGCCGCCTTTTAGCTCGCAATCGTCTCGAAACAATGGGCCCCCATGCGGCCGCCACGCAGAACACCCTGCGATTATGATTCGGTCGCTTTTTGTGTACCCGCCCACTGGAGGACTGAGAGTTAGCGTACGTGTATTGGCTATGCTTCGATTTTAACATTTAATTTTAATGTCTTTCAGAAGGTTTTTATCGGCCGTGTAATTCGTGTTGCAGATAATCTTTAAAATTTCGGATGATTGTGTCTACAGGTTTATAATTTGTACCGAATATTTCATACGCCTTGGCAGATTTCACGTCATGAAAAACTGTATACCAAATGATTTAAAAATTTAAGTAGAAACCGTTTGACTTCCGTAAGGGTCTTAAACGTATACAAGAAAAACGCAACAACCCTAATTATACACTAAGCCTCCTAATCAAGAGGATAACGCAAAAACTGAACAATTAAATGAAGTGGGCGTGGCGAACCTTGCAACAAAGGGCACTGATAGCGCCGAAGGGCTCGAGACACAGGGGTCTGGAGAGGGATGCCGACGTGGCGGCTTGCGGCCTGGAGTGAGCAGCGCATCCTTGATTATAGAATTTTACTATAGTTGTTAAATTGACAGATTTTTCATTGTCTAGCTTTTCCGTAGTTTAATGAACATTCATTTGACCTTCTTGTTTTAAACTTCTATCTTTATGTAAACAATTAGACATACACGGCTGTTTGGTTCCAACAAAAGCTAATTAAAACAATATAGGCTTATCTTATTACTTACAACCATGTCATGGTAATTTTTATTACTTAGAGACACAAAACAAACAAATGTGCTCGATACGCAATTTTTTGTCCTGCGTGGGAATTGAACTCACAGCCTTTGGGTTTAGCCATCAGGTTTTCTAATCGCTAAACTAAAAGGTCAGTCATGATATCGTTTAAAAAATGTTCCCAGCAACTCGCTGTAAGACTGCAGTCGCCGAAAAGTTTGTGAATATTATATGATACATCTCCATCAGCAAAGTTATGAGCTACTTAATTGAATAATAAAGTTCTACTTTCGTATTTCTTTCGTGTGAAGGCTCTTTTATATGTTTTTCTTAAATGAGTCTCTCAACTAGCTTTGACTTGTTTATTTTTTACTTTAATTCGATCGTTAGTTCAACAGTAAAATAAGTTAAACAGCTTGCCAGACGAAAAGCTCTTTTCTAGTTTTAAATAAGACTTTTATGAGTTTCAAAACGACGAAAAGTGGGAATTTTAAAAAAGTGCTATCCTTTCACTGTCGGATAGGATAATACTTAGGATGTATGTAATGTACTTAAATCCGCGATATGCTAAAGAAGTACATACACATAGTTGGTGCGTCATTATCTCACGACACTCGACTTTGACAGCGGAAGAAATATTTACAGAGTATTAAAAACCCGATAGATTCTTTTCAATATGTACGCAGAGCATTTTTATTAGGAGAAAACAAAATAGGTTACAAAATCAAAATAATCATCATTATGTTCTTCATCGTCTTCATCGTCATCATCATCACCGTCAGCTTATACCGGCCCACTACTGGACGTAGGCGTATCTTAATGAGTTGAAAATATCAGAAAGTTAACTTTTCCTCAACATGCGTTTCTCTCTAGAACTTAGTACAGGCTTAATAAGTTTTTTAAAAACATAGTACAAAGGTCGAGAGCAACAGCTGCAGCGCATTAGCCGTTTCCGAGCAATTAGCTTCCTGCGCGAGCCGCGAGTCGTTCGTATTAACCCCACTGTACCCCGAGCTCTGCTCAACTGTACAGTGAATGTAGATTTAGCTTTCGGATTAGGTGAACCGTCTTTCGGAGCTAATAGCTCAGTAGTTTAGTGATCTGACTTGCTCACAGTTACCAAATTAAGCTAAAGTACAATGGTTCCAATATCCAAAATAAGTAAAATTGTATGCAAAGAAGCCTTTTAGTTTCCTGACAAATTTATAGAGGATTACACTACTTCGGGTCGCTATCGATTAACGCTTATTGCCAATTAGCACATCTATGACTCTCTATCTATCTCTATCATATTCCCATCGGTACGCAGCTGCGGATGTAGTGATCGTATTGAGCTGCAAACTGAATACTGGTACGTCGGAGTCATGTAAAATCTCTTTCGGGAAAACAGGCCGACGTTCACGATCGAAGTACGGGAAGATTTCGTTTTAAATATCGAAAGTTCAGTGTCGCTCTCGTTCCGAATAAATCCGTTCATTTGAAAGAAAAACACGTTTCTAATTTAGCGCGATTTATACGACAAACAGAATAAAATTGGGGCTCGCGAAAAATAAAGTGATTATTCCAAGATATTAGGGCTGATTCCGTCATTTGGCCCCGGAAATGAGAAATACGATTTTCCTGAAAATAAATCACTGGAAGCCGATTGCCGGGAACAGGCTATTGGTTCAACGTTTATTAACTCAAATATTGAGTTTGTGATAAATTATAATATAATTGTGGCTTTAATTAAGTGAGGTATTTGGATAGCTATCCTGCATTGCGGACTGGCACAGTTCTTTTTACATGAGCTGGTTAGTTTTAAAAATTCATTGGTTCGATTCATTCAGTTCATTGGTAACGATTATTGAAAACGTTCAAGTATTATTTTTTGACAACCATAGAAAGACAATCTGAACTGACTAGTGAATGAGCCTTTCAAATCCTAAAAGAAGTCATGATTTTTCTGTACTATTCGCCCTGTAAGCCAATCACGAATTAAAATTGTTAAAAGATAATTACTACGCTGTAAAAGCGCTCGCATGGTAATCATGTCGTAGGTGAGAAATTGGGAAAAATTTTGTTCATATAGAAATATGTGCCCAATTTGCATTGTGTGTTAAAACACAAGAATATTTTTCCCCGACGACCGCTTCCACTGGCTGTGCTCGCCACACACGTATTTGTTTCACCGGCGGCGGCGAGCGATAGGCGATTCGTTCAGTAAACATTATTATTTATATACCTAAGTATACATAATAATGTCTACGCCATTTTTTCACACAGTGATCTGATACCACATTAAGCAATGACTGTACTACATCCCAAATTAGATCATAGTCTTATCAGTCTCTGTTACTCCACTGCGCGATATAGACATGTCCAAGGTATGCCACAACATTCGATCCTGCGCTGATCTCCTCCAGCCTTCTTAAGGTCATCCGTCCCCAGGGCCAAAGGGCACCCCATAACACGTAACATTAGATACGCATCACTAAATGTCTTAGTTTTGTAGATCCGCTCGATACTCGCTTCATGAGGCAGGAATGCAACCCGCGGCTCGTCCGCTAAAGTTGCCACAGTTCATTTACCACCATCGCTGACAAGGGAAATCAGTCCGCGGGTATTCCTTTAATTATTCATAGTCTGCTGAGCGAGCTGTGGATGTGTCATTCCCATCGCGGTGCGCTTTGATGCCATTTTACACATATCTTGTTAACGACTACTAGCGCGTCCACTTTTTAATTTGAAAAATGCAAGCAGCAATCTTCAGTGTTCGATCTTCGATATATCTAAAGCGTGTCGGACCTGCGACGGGGGTTTCGAGTCTTAATCAAAACGCACAGCAAATTAAATATAATAGAATAATAAATGGCCCACATGGCGCCATCTATTAGCCAACAATATAAACATTTTCATAGATAATGGAAGCGGGCTGTAGAGTGTACATGCACAATAATAACTAGCCGCACCCGCGGTTTCGATTATGTAAACAGTTCCGTTACAATTGACGCGCGAACTTCAACCCTGTGCTATCATTGCCTACTGCGGCCGTCTCTGTTTTGCCAAATTCTCAGTAGTTCTGCGTATTTCACTCCCATCGCTCATACTGAGAGCTTAAACAACAAAACCAGATGCAATCAAGGCTGCACGTTAACGAACGGTAAACATTCGCTACATTGTATGGTGTGTCCCTCCATAGTGCCGCTCGACGGATCGTAAGCGTCGCATTGATGCCTATTCAGTGGACTGCTTATTTTGCTTTTATAAAATACTTAACGTGTTCTAAACCCTGTTAATCCAGTAATTTATTAATTTGCAAGATACACGGTTACAAATACAGGTGCCAAAGTAATTACATAAAGTCTAATGTATCATACCACTGTCGACGTGCAACTATTTACAGGTAATTTGGTAAACGAGACAAATTTCTTATGAGACATTGGATATTAGTTAATTTTGTGACGTCTCGTTCAATTTGTTCCATATATCCGCTCTTTACGTCCCTTCGTGACCAGATTTATTGTAGACACTCCGCTAACTGGGGAAATCATACCACCGATGTTCGTTACTGTATTGGCATTATGGTGGATCCCGCGGGACTATCTCGTCAATATTGGGCTGAAATCGTTCAAAAAACCGATATTACGAACTCATGGTCATGTTGCTAAAATTCATTATACGTTATTTCAAAATCGACTAGATTTCGGAAAGGGGATTAAAACAAATTTGGTGCGTGTACATTGCTTACATGATCGTGTAATCAGGAACAGGGCTGTATGTGGTAAGCAAGAAAGAGAAAGTTGAGCACGAGATACTGACACACTCCTTTGTTAGTGCGGCGAAGTAAATTGTTTCCTGTTCCTTACTTGGCTGTGAGTTTCAAACTATTGTGCTCTACATGGTACTTGTAATATTTGTACTAGATTAGCATATAGAGTAGACAGACATTGTGACAAATATGGGTCGCTACACACGTCATAGCTAGATATTATTTCAACCAAAAGTCCGCTCGATTTTAGAAACCAGAATGTGAAAATAGGTATAGAAGAGGAGTTGGAAGCCGTGCTATGTAGAGCGTGTTAACATTCAGTTTTAGATGTTATTGTAATTTAACAGTCGACAAAATTAAAAGCCCTAATGGAGAATTAGCAATAAACTGGTCCCTAGTTGGAGTTGCCCTAACTTCCAATCGTATCGTATACGATAAGATTTATAAAATGT
This sequence comes from Agara michaeli, assembly GCA_018245675.1. Classification (NCBI taxonomy): domain Eukaryota; kingdom Metazoa; phylum Arthropoda; class Insecta; order Lepidoptera; family Hesperiidae; genus Agara; species Agara michaeli. The sequence goes on along the minus strand of DWDX01003016.1, from coordinate 7,343 downwards.
GACAACTGTGACATAAGAATGTATTATTTATGTTCAAGAAATTAGGGGTTGCTAAAATCATTGTTTTTTTTTATATTCAGAGCTAATCCTTTTTTCTTTAGTCATAATATTATTTTATCGGTATGTAAAATAAGTAAACCAACATGTCAATCTCATGCTGTGTCATCCTAAACATTCTGTATGAAACATAATAGCACAATGTGGGAGGTTCAGAGCCAGATGACGAGTATAAATTAATCGCTTATAATGGAACTCCTAATCGTCTAAGACTAACTGCTATTAATTTTGCATGTTGCAAGGTCGCCTTCCATTCTCAGACCCCACTAAGCTACGTGGGTTATATCGCGTGTATGTACATTTATGTACGGTCGTTTATCCCTCGAATTGGGGCGAGTCTTCGAACTGAGGATCTTCTCGTATTAAGACGTCGCAAAATATACATATGTTATGCATAAGCATTTCCACTACGTATTGATACTAGCTATACAAAGATACCTATTCGTACATATGAGTATGACTTGGGTCGATCCGTTATTAATTTACTGGATTAACGTAATGCGCAGGTTTGAATTATATTCTATTAATACATTCATGTCAAGTTAGAAATTGATGGAGTGTTGGATCCATTTAAAATTAGGTCGAAATACATAAATGTGTTACCAATGAATTCTACCGACACTTAAACTTGGAACTGTTCGAGAAAAGTGTGAAAAGCCACTTATTACGCGAGCGTGTTATCTTCTAGACAAAGAGAGGTAAGCCGTTTTCATAATAAAAAGAATACATCGTAAGGGTTCAAATATAAAGTGTGAGGCCAGTAACATTCGCTTCCGTACTCGTGACGACTGAGCCCAAACATCATTATTACTGGCGCTAGAGCTACAGCAAGACTGTCTGTCTGCTGGTCTGATGGTAGCTTAGTCAACATCCCTAAACCCGAGAATTCAACCGAATGCCTATCCTTTATGTGTTTAGTATAAACTATACACAAGGGTCTTAATCCAACACGTGACACCACAACCTAGTTTTGAAACAGAGCCGTGTAATTAATTATGCCAATAGCAATTTAGTAAAGGCTGTCAAAATGATGGCTTCATAGACGATGCAACTAAGTGTCACCATGACATATTCCTTACTTTTCATTTTAGGACAAACTATCATTAACAAAAGAAGATGGATGGTAAAAATAAGAAAAGAATTGGGAACTTCCCTTTCTTCCTTCTCAGTGAAGGTATATCTCCCTTGTTAGTTAAGCGTCTTGAATAAAAAAGTTCCAGATAGTTCGTCTACAGCATGCAATACAAATTGTAGACAAATCTTTTCATCCCAACACCTAAATCTGTTACCCATCTTTGTGACACGAAGACTTGTAATTAATTACGTTCACAGAAAGTGTGGAAACTGACAGGACGTGACAGCTAAATGACATCGCTCAGAATGTCTGAGGCACGTGATATTCACAAACACAAGGAGAACATAGATGTTACAGATGGTTTGCCCGCGAGTATATCATACGATGACCCGAGAAATCCAAAATTAATTCTGTAATTCCTATAATAATTAATTCTGGACTTATTTATTAAGATATAATAATGAGAAAAGCTAGGAAAGAGGTACAAGATAGATACTATATCGAAATGGTTATAACAGTAACAGTGGACGCAGTTGGGTACGTAAGATATCTTGAAACATATTATTGCCTTTATAAGGCTTTGAGTGGATCGGAATAATTCAAGGATTCTTATTCAATTAACTAGATTGTTATCTCTTCTTTATTCCCTTCAGCTCCAATAACGTCGTGAGTTTCACGAAATGTTTAACAACATTACGCTTTTTCCTTTATGTAATATTTCTTTTATGCTTTAAGTTGTTCTCTGTTCCAGTAATGGATGTTCTATGGGAGGTGCGGATACAGCCGACGCACGGGGTGGCCGGGGGGTCTGCTCTTCTGACCTGCGTTGCGTCGGCCTCAGTGCGGGCGCATGTCACGGTGACCAGGTGGTTCCGAGACGGGGCTGTGCTCTCACCTCTGTCTGGCGAAGCAGGTACCTAAGTGTTAGAAGTAGTGATTTTAAAAGCACAATCCTATATCAATTATAATCACCCGAATAGGAATTACCGAGATTACGAGTACCCTGTATAAGTATGTTAGTCAACTCAAAGAACAGTTTTAAATAATAAAATTAGAAAGAATTTCTAAACTAATTAATAAGGATTGGTATATAACAAGTAATTACAAAATAGCAATAAATTTTCAAATCGAGCGCAGGCAACGTAATGACACGGTCTGGAAACTTACTCGCTATTTTCTAAACGAAGCTTATGAAATCGAAATTAATTTCTCCCCGAGTCGACGCTCGATTATTGCCTTAGCGACGGCGAAAATTAAGAATTTTTGCCTTTTCTCCCGGGTGAAAATTAAGAATTTCGCCCACAAAGCGGCCGTCCGCGACAGAAACAAGAGAGCCAACGTTCTTTATGAGTTCTAATTCCCTCGATTACACGGAGCAAATTCGATCGCCGGCTTCATCTGGAAATGGCGCCGGATCGGTTCTCGATGTTGGCATTACGACGGTAGAACGAGTTCGAGAGTAGACCGAGTGGACCTCGACAGCAACGACTTCATTGATTATCGAGCTTCTTTACATTACGCAGCACTAGCTGTAAAAGATTAATTCCGATGATACGTGGATTTGATGTAAATAAAAGATTTGAAGATGATGCGAATGCGAATGCGAATGAAAAACAAAAAACATATGACAATATAAAATATAGTTTTTACAAATTTGAATTTAAAAAACACAATACACCTTTTTATTACAACCCGTATTAATTTACTAGCCAGTATTTTTCTTAACACTAGCTTCCACCCGCTACGTCGCTCACGTGGTCCGGACTTCGTTGGGCCAATCTATTATTTTAAATAACAGACAATTAAAATACTAATATGTATATAATATGCAATATCAAGTATTTTTATTCTTACAAAATAAACGTTTATGAAATTTAAAATGTAACCAATGTAACCAGATTTATACAAATGAACATTTTCTGTTTTTCTTCGCATAAAAATAGTATAATGTTTTATTATAAAAGGCAGGCTGTATCACTTTCCAGCTCATAAATTACCAGTTTGCGAAATTTCATTCAAATCTAGTTAGTGCTTTTTTGCGTAATTGACTCACAAACAAAGAATGAAGTTTACAAATGTTCATAATTAGTAACATTTAATTCAAACACGTTTTTAAATGACAATAACAAATAAGCGGTTCGAGAGAGAGAAAAATGCGATGAGTTCGTGTCGTATTCGTCTGTTGCTATTTCTTGATAATCATTATTCATATCATATGTTAAACTATAAGATTTTATTGAAAACGATCTGCGAGGTACTGAGATTGTATATAAAGTACTGTGGACTAAGTAATGAGGACGCTACCGTCTTTCATTAAAGTCAAGGAAGGATAATAAAATAGGATTACAAAACTATGCATTTCTACTACAAAGTCGCTGGCTCCGACGGGTGTTCTTTGTGAGTTTCAAGGCCCGGCATTAGATAAGGAAATTCCATTAGCTTTTCATCCTGAAATTACTCTTGAGCAATTTCCGATCTCTTCCATTCAACACTTGAACATTAATTTGTGAGGTATTTTACAGGTAGCTATATCATCAACTGGTTTGTATTAACACTTGTTAAATTAAGCTGATGCTATATTTACATTATCTAAATCAAACAAGTATGATACATGGAATAAGGAATATTATACTTTTCATAATAAAATCTATAATCCAATTATATCAATATCATAATACGAATTTAGAAAAGCTACTAATCGCAATATCTTCATGTCATCTTAATTTGTCATGATTAACATGTACTCCGGATATTAATTATTTTTCCATCGAGTGAACACAGAAAGGCTCTGCCAACTGGGTTAAAAGTATAAAATAATGTAAATCACAAATTAAGAATAATTTACTAACATATTTATCATTGGACGACCAGCCGCTCGGGTGGCGACCAGATTCAGGAGATCTGTCTTTGGCCAGGACAAAGCGATTATCTTCGTCACTCCTGATTAAAGCTCCCATGGCATGGATCGGGCTGCCCGCGCCAGTGTTCCCCGAAAACTACAACCTGCCACTTGTCAAAGCAACAGTGAATACGTATTTTCTAGGCAGGCATGTTACAGCACGGCATGCATCAGGTACGATCGTGGCAAAACGCTTGACCAGATTGATTAATAAAAACAACAAATAATATGTACATTAAAATCTGAGACGTATTAACGTCGCGGCTTCAATCATTAATTTATGTTCCATTTCCTTTTCCACATTGGGAGTAAGTTGACGTTTTTCCGTTCATGTCTCATAATTACTCTCCAGCCGGAGACTTCATATAATAAAAGTTTGGTAACGGTAGAGTAATAACATAACAAAGTTTGTTTTATGTGACTACATATTACTTAAGGAGTAAAATAAAACTCTAGTGCACTACTGCGATGTTGAAAAATAAATCGAAAATGACATTTCATTTTATATTAAAATTCAATAGCAATTTCACCGAATCACGGATGGTAAATACGAAGAGTCCCTAAATTAACGTTCTGGCGCGGGGTGGAGTCGGAAGTCTCTTAGCTCTGTGTATTATCCGATTTCCAATTTGCCACTTTGTTTTCATCAAAACACCAAATACACACCCATTTGACAAGGTAAATTAAGTTGTTTGACTAAAAGTCTTTATATTTCTCTTGGTAAAATAAATATAAACAGTTTATCTTTTAAATAACGAGTATTTTATTTTATTGAATAGTAATAAGAACCTCAAGACAATATTGTTTGCGTTCAATAATACACAGTATGCTCTAAGAGAGCTGAATATTGAAACTGGTGTATTTGTATGTATAGTACGTATATATGCCATCACGCTAGATCCCGTACGTGGTGGGCAAAGATGACCGAAGATCGAACATTACGCACTTCATACATACACGCCGTTTTCAAAGACCTTAGACTCCTCCGTCAGCCGGTCCTCATCTGACCTATTCGGTCCAGTTGGAGGAGTCTTCGTCTCCTTTATTGTTGCATTTAACAGATTACCAGATACTAATTAAACCCTAGGAACATGCAGTGACATGTCACTATTAATCCCGAACGAATTGAATATTCCATAAGCCCATGCGTCAGGGCTCTTCGTCCGTAAGCGCGCGAGGATGAGATGTAACAATGACAGATATATGAAGTGCTCCTGAATTCGTAATGGCCACCCAACCCTTCGAAGTGTGTTTGCTTGTTTATTAGAACAATTCAAGTAATTGCTTCGTTTTCAATTCATTGACGAGGTGACGTGAAGCGATTCTTGTTTCACTTTCACTTTATTATAATCAAAGGACCAGTCGACGTTCCCTCACTGCGGCACGTCGGTCGACATAACGTTGCATTTACCGCGACGATCGATGGAAATAAAATTTCTAATAATAATTGACCTCGTTGTGCGAGAAAAGGACTGTTAGTTCCGATTTGATAACAGAGAACGTTACCGGTGTTGACGATGACTTGATATCCGAAGGATATAATCGAAAACTCAACTACGTTGAAACGATATAATATGATAGAAAACATGTTTTCATTTTACGCTATACTCGACACGTCAGTATACAAGGTCGCATTAGGTAGAATACGGCGAGGAATTACAAAATAAATTCGGTATATAAAACGAATAAACTTACATAAAATAGTAGTTATTATATCGTTAAAATTAACTCCAGCTTCCTGATAAATCCTTACAATATTATCGTAATAGCGGGATAAGTGACGCGAGTGGTGAATATGTAATGTGCGTTGACGAGGGTAGTGTGTGCATGATAGTTTGTTTATGTACCGGAGCAGCCGAGCGGACCGGCCTCAGACTCCACTCAAATTCGGGATCACAAAAACATAGTTTGCTTGTGTAATGGAAAGTATAAACGAAATTTGTATTCGGAGGCAAACGGATCGTTATTGGATTCTGTCCCATAACTATTTTTACTGCGTTGTTTCAAGGCACATAAAAATACCTAATTTCATGAAAATAAATGTGTTGTGTTTCGTTTTAAATAGTGTGCTTCTAGGTCCAAGCGTATACTAAAGACGACCATCTCGGTCGTCAGAAGTATCAAGGAGAGTTCCGGCAGAGCACGGTTCAATGGAGAAATAGAACAAATTTCAAAACATTACAATCACGGTTAAGTTGCCGTAATGGTTGAGTTGCCTTAGAGGCTGAGTTACCTTAATAATGAAATTGGAAGTGATATTGAAGTGCTTATAGTATTTAAACATTATATTACTGCCTATGTCGAAATAAAGGAGAACGAGTTAAGCGTTTTGGGAAAATAAAGGAAAAATTATGAGTAGGAAGAGACAAAGGTTGACGTGAGGGATTTTACGATGATGAACAACATTGCATTCAGATGAAAGAGGAACGCGATGTTCAAGGATGAAAGAGGAAAGGAGGGAATAATTGATACAAAGTGATCCGGATCTGCGGTCCGCGAGGAAAACTATAAGTGCGATGAGCCTATTATTGTATTACCCTTTGCTGCGTCGAGCGAATTTCTATACTGAAAATATACTAATAGGAGAAGCAACTTCGCTATAATATTTACCGATTATGTTTGAATGTTAACTACATTGTACAATATCTCGCTCTTTCTCTAACGGTATAGGTTATACTTACTTTAAAATGTATGAGTGAGCAGTATTATACACAACATAGGTAGGTACATACATGTATTGAATTTTTATATACATTTACATACATATTTCGAAATTCTTACAAAATTAACACGAATGCATAAGGACGGAAATAGTTGAGTTTTACAGGAAAATAATTTAAGCCGTTTACGAAGAAACAGTCGGCAACAAAATTTTGTAGCTTAAATGATATTTGTGTCGGCTACGCGACTGTCCCAATTCCTCATCTAGTACGTACTTCAGCGAGTTGCAAGTCGGCGGCGTCACCGGTGTTTATGCAAATTTCCCGCGCGCTGTGAAAACGATGACGTCATCGTTGTAATCCATTATAAAATTGTTATCTACTAAATATTTATTGATATGATAAAATTAATGAAATATTTTTTTTTTCGACCTCTTTGTTAGTCCACTGCTGGATCGGGTCTTCTCTCATGGTGAGAGGGATTTAGGCTATAGTCTACCACGCTGGCCAAGTGCCGATTGGCAGACTTCAGATACCTCAGAAAATATTATATAATTTATAACATCTCTGAGGTATGCAGGTTTCCTCACGATGTTTTCCTTTACCGTTATAGCAAGTGATATTTAAATTTTACTTATAAAACGCACGTAAT
>DWDX01003015.1:0-13936 GCA_018245675.1 Agara michaeli | reverse complement strand
ATGTGGGGGTGTACTACACTCCTCTGCCTACCCCTTAAGGGGATTACAGGCGTGATGTTACGTTATATTATCCCAAAATTGTGACCTCTCCTCGTTTCTAATGAAGGTTAGTACATTTTCGATTTCAAACGTTGTTTTGAGGTTTCAAAAAAATTCAATTATTGCAATTCAGAAATCGAATTAATTTCTGGATAGTAAAAACATTACCATAGTAATCACTTCAATGTTATTAGTACCGTCAGCTTAAGCGCAGTGATTGTTTTCTGTGTGTGATGTGTGTTAGGGGTTTACCATTACTATAATATATAACATACGTATCAATTATCTCTGACTTACATTGAGAAACATAAATATAATTTTACAATGTGTCCTGCAGTCTACTATCTGCGCATGTATTATATACATATAGACAGATGATAAATGCTTATTTTTAAATAGAATCTAAATATGTTTCGAACTAGTTTATAATAATCAAGTGTTTTTTCAGTAATGTATTTGTATGTTGTGTAATAATTGTATATCAATTTCTATCTTATAACGAGAACAAGATTGGCCTATTTCTGCAATAGTTTTTGTGCCTTTAAATAAATCGTATAAGCACGTAAGTGTAATTTTTATAAACACACGTTTATATATGCTTGTTAGAATATTGTATGTAGATGTCCTATTGAAAAGGAATAAATATTACGTTTTTTAAATATTTCGTTTTATTTGATGACCCAATATTAATATTTCATGAATTTCCAGTACAAAACTATTGAGATAAAGTGTATAAATAATTTTAATAAAAATAATAGTAATTGGCTGTAGATGCTTACGGCGCCGAGATCTCTGCTGGAATTTTAAAGAGCCGTATGATTAATATGGCTGATTTTAAAGTGACTTGAAGATCTCGATCCAACAGTAAAACCATAAATTGATGCCAATGATGATTACGAAGCTTGCGGTGCCAAGTTTGTGCTATTTCAATTATGGACAAGTGGGTGTAACATTGTGAATATAAAAACGGCATAATATATGAGCTGTTGATGTAATGATGAGTTTGGAGTAGTTTTAATTATCATCGTTGCTCTCATGCTCTAGGCGCTCATCGTACTCATTGTTGAATAGTGAACTGAAGGAATATAAGTACACTTGAATGGTTTAGCAAGTTAGACAATCAATACGAGGTTGTTTTAGATTTTCAAATATTGTTTTTATATGCAGTTTCAATTTGTAGAACTAACAGATACATGCTAGCCCATATGACTGTTGGTCGATTATTTCTAGGCCCAAGCATGTCCACTTGATCCTTCAATTAAAAAACAATCCTAGATTTTAATTTAAAGTAATGTTAGCTGACCCACCAAGTACTTTTTTATGGTAGAAGATCGCAATGAAAACATTACAACTGAGGTATAGGTAGGTTCAAATAGGTTGGTCGAATTGGGTTGGCTAATTAATAGAATATTAAGAGTAGAAAGATACGACCAGAGTATATAATCTCTGGACATCATTGAATGCTTACAGTATCGGCCGTCGCTTTAATTTCTTTTTAAAATAGGAAATGCTATTTATTACAGAGATCTAGCTTTATTAATGCATCGATATCGATTAGGAGCTCCAATAGTGTCACAGTAATATTTATATGATAAATAAGGTAAACTTTATTGCAAGTATATTTTAAAAAATTATATCCATCTACTATCAATTATTTTGTTATTTGTGGGCTGTATGAGTTATATTTCATTGCCTGTCCAGATGTATACTTCAAGACGTTTATGTAGGTTGTAATAGTGACAAGCTGACAAGTAACCTATAAATAAGACTGATTTTATATTATTTTGTACGTAAATTTAGAAGTTTTAATAGTGAAATACTCAGCAGGTTTCTACTAATTCTGTTGTAAGTAATATTTCATATTATACTACTATATTTAATGACTAATTGATATTCAACTTTACATAGGTGTTAGATGGCTACGTGATAATAATTTTAACGGCTTGTACAACAAGCCAAGCTTTTTAATGGAACAGAAGCTTATTTAAAATGTTGCCTCAAATATTATTATAGAGTATGAACCGGTAATTTTACGAATTGTGCATTTGTTTGTAACATTAAAATATACATTCATCACCTTATTTATTTATGTATATTACCGATATAATATTTAAAAACGGAAATATACTATATGCATATTAGAACGATATTGATTTTTTAAATATCAGGTGCGTTAATATTATTTATTGAAGTTCCTTGAGTAGTAGGCCAGTATTTGAAATGCAGTAAAGTATTGTTGATTTCTTTAACATTTGTCTAAAAAAATCGGTAGCTTTCTCAACAATTATTTTTTATAAGTACTGCAATGGTACCAAAATTTAATTTGACTGCAATTAGATAAGATTTTTGTTGTTTATCCAGTATTATACCATGATATCTTGTAAGTATGAATATATCTTTCTATACAATAATTTATATGACAATTGTTAGTATACAACATATCAGTTATTTGTTTATTAATAGTTTATGATTGTAGTTATTGATGAAAAATTGTTTAGCTTATTCCTATGAATTGATATGAATTCACATGATACTGTATTTTATCTTTTTGCCTTGAAATTTATTTGTACATGCATATATTACTTTATAAATACCATGAAATAATATATCACTATAAATATGACTATTAGCTGTTATTACATACATTATGTTACATTTTTGATATGATACATAATGATACAAAGATATCATCTTGTTGAGGGCTGGGACCGCCCACTGTTTCAAAATTCACTGCTTTGTTTTGCCTCTTATTTATTATACTAGGTAGTATGAAATTAATCAAGTACTTGTCAACTGTAAGCTGGTATTATCCTTTTTTATGTATCTTGTATATATAATGTGATAGAGGTAAATTTTTTATGAATAAAGTAGTAGATGATTAGACAGAAGTCACTAGTGGCCGATGACACCTATTAATTTTTTTATTATTATTATTATTATTATTATACTATAGCGCCAGGTCCCTAACGGGGTAGGCAGAAAGCACCGAGTGTCAAATATCTCTGTCCTTACAAACCTGACGTTCTTCGTCTACATTCATCACTCTCTTAATACATACATGCCTGTTTTGGAGACTCTTGACTCCCCCGTCAGACAGTGTCTGAATTGTAACTGCGCTGAAATGGAACTATAGTAATAGGATTGTCAGTTAGTTAGTATAATTTATTTATGAGATTATAGAGTAATTAGTATTCATATTTGCAACAGCTTGCTGCAATGTGGTTGTTAAAAACGTTAGTCCAAGTGGTATATGGTATTATGACTGCTATCGCAATTTGTTGGTATCCATGTTTTTTAAGGTCGGTTACAGATGTGTTTCTTCTACTTCTACTTTTGAGGACTGATTCTTTTTCTTCTTCTTCCTAGTCTTTTTTCAATCTAGTTGGAGTCGGCTTTCCCAATACATTACGAGAATATTCTGTCCTGGGTTGTCTCTGGTGGTATTTTTTTGTCCATTTTTAGTTTTACACTGCAGCTACAAAGTTGTCAGCATCTGTTCTGGCTTCAGTCAAACTTTGTTCCTGAATTTTCACTGTAACAAATGCCAACATGTTGTCTATGTGCCTTAAATACAGTAGAACTTTTTTGTCTCAAAAAAATTACGTCACTGCAGGCGCTCGTAGTAAGGATAAATCTTTATTCAGCGCTGTGGCATAGGCGTTATAAAAGACAAGGGAAATAAATTTGCGTCAAATTTGCCCTTCGTGCACGCACGCGTGGCCTCTTGCGCCCAGCGTAGAGCAATAACTTCCAGACTCCAGCAGGCTTAATTCCGTGCGTATCGCTGCCACACCTATTTCTGTTATTGTATTGAGACAACGGTATGAAGATCAATTGTATTATGTATGAGAAAAACTCTGGCTTGTTTTTGAATTATCACGTATTGCCGACATTTAAAGCTTTTGCTTTTGCTGAATTTGAAGCGAAAATGTATTACGTAAATTATTCGTTATGTCAATAAAGTCTAGTCTGTAAGTCTAGGTCACCCTGCGCCCTTACATCTATCAACACTTCCATTTATGTCTTTTGTCCTTATAAAATTGTAAACGGCAATAGTTAACCTGTGAACCAATTAATTTGACTATCTGTATAACAAGTTTCCACGAATCATAAATATCGGGGAGAAACGTATGCATTAACTATAAAAAAGAAAAGGCAACGATCGGTCTCTAAAATATCGTTCACAGAAGTACTTGTCACTGGACCTATTTAAAATTGGCTTTACGAGTAATTCCGCTTAGATCTTCACTATAAAGAGCAACATCATAATTACTACGCTCAATAAGTGAATTTCTTAGCTCTTTACTCACTACAACGAATTTTATTTACCCAAAACACGTAAGAAGTTGATCCCTAATGAACACGAGGGGGAATGCCATGTACCAAATATGGTTCTGTGATGCTAATTAATGTTGATTGGCAAGTAAATTATAACTTGTATATTCTTCATGTTGGCTACTCAATTTTTATAGTTTATAACACGTAAACATGTTTTTAAAGTAAACTGCCATCCTGAAAGGATATTACGAATACGTACTTTACCACAATTTTAGTAGCCTAAATAATAAAAATATCGACACATAAGCATTTATATATAGCATATATAATATATACATTGTGTATGTTTATCAGCGGTGGTGCTACCATAGCATAGGCATTTAATTGGCTGATATGGAATCAGATTGTCGTGTGTAGAGTTGTCACAACTATTTGTTATTATTATTTTTTACGTGTTATAAAACTGCCTTACGCAAGCTTAGCGTTGACCGTCATACGCTAAGGATTGTTACGACTAACCAGCATTTGATTAGCTAAATATAGTGGTCATAAATTTAGTTCCCCAGTTTTGTGTGTGTTAAACACTCGCAGAACTGGTTAATGTTAACTACCTACAAAACAATTAATATTTATTATCTATTGTACTAGCACTTACTTAATGTATTCGCATTTATAAATGTTAGTCATCTGCTAATATGCTAATTGTTCGAATATAATTACCATACAGAATTTATAATATTATTTATTCTTAAGAAACTCGTTCCCTCCGTGGCGATTTATTTACTTTTGAGAAGAACAACAGTTGACAACAAAACAGGCTACGCGATCTTGTATAGAATATCCACAAACGGCAGTATATTATTAATATTATTGTGTGGGTTGCCCATTTTTCTTTTGCCAATACAATTTTTATTACATTGTGTTAGCAGATACTCCCTTAGCAATTTCTCCCAGTGTTTACCTGTAATACGTCGAAATGTACAACCACAATATGTCATATGGACGAATTACAAGATGTTACTTATTAAACGTGAGTGAGAAATGGGGATCATTGCTAAAATTTTGTGTCATTTCATAGCCGTCGGAATATTCATGTTAGTTTTAAGGTGTATTCTACATAATTTTACCGCGTGAAAAATTTTGTGATTTAATGGAATAAACAATAACGCACGTTGGCTTAATAAAATAATGCCAATATTTTTTAACCATTTCTTAGTGTTACTTAGGAATATCCATAAAGGAATGCTTTCGGGAATAGTCACTCATTTGAGGAACTGTAGATACACAAAGGTTTATGAGGTCCCAGAAGCTGTGCGGAATGGGCGCGGGTGGCAGCAGGATGCGCCAGGCGGGCGGCGCATCCGCCCTGCGTCAGTCGCCCGCCGCCGTGCGCACGGCCGGCCGCCGAGCTGACGTACCCTTACGTGGTTTAACACGCTATTATGCCACATAATATTAACTTGGACGTGACAACATTATCAGGATAATATTAAAAAATGAATAATATTTAAACTTATACTTTAAAACAGAGTTGATATTTGATGTTATATTGTTTTTAAAGTCTATCGTTATCTATCGTCTCTGTAAAGTAGAAATTTATGAATTGATGTTTGCAAATTAATTATGTTTAAAAGTTGTTGTGCAAGGCCGAGTAAGAAAATGAACAAGAACAAATCTAAATCACAGGAATTTGACGTGATAACTGAGCATAACATTTTGGAAACTAAACAAAAGTCAGAAGAGCTGCTAGTTTGCGAAATGTCTGAACCCGAAGAGTTTAACGAACCGCTACCTAGCCTACCGGCAAATTTTGACGATAAAAAGTGTAAAGAAGTATTTATTAAAATAGAACCTGATGTTACTACCGATACTGTCAAAACTGAGGAAAACATTGATGAGTCGCCCAATGACTCTACAGAAACGGACACTCTTGATAAAGTGGTTACTAAGAGAGACATTATGAATAAACGCTTCTCAGTTGATTATAAGAGAAGTAGGTTAGACTTTAAGCGTTTTTCCGTGGACTGCAGTAGAAATTCAGCAACTCTGGAAGAATTAGCTAATCTAGAACAAGAATTAGCCCGGACTATCGTCGATGTACGTCCTAATAGACGTAAGTCGACCGGTATTTTGAAGTCGACCACAAGTAGCAATAATGATATAAATGAACATCGCCGAAAAAGTCCCCACGAGTCATGTTCAGATGACGATGACGTTTTTGAGAAGGTTGTGACTACTGGAAGTGAAACGGAAGGACCTCGGGATCCCCCGGCGACTCCTGTGGGTCGGGACGAGTTAGCATTGCGGAGACACAGGTTCTTTTCTGATCTTGTTTGCGCTGCCCGGGCGGCTGTTGAACATCGCGTCCGATTTGATCCCCTCGGGCCAGTTGTGGCTGACACAGGTGAGATTTGTAGGTACTGTTTTTGGTTTATGTTATTAAATATGTTTAGACTAAATTTATTACTAATTTAACTTTAAGCTGTTGTACGTTACGTACGTTGTTTAATTTTATTAAGGAGATGATTATATGATTTACATTAAAAACATCGAAAAAAATATTTTATGTGATATGTTTAAACTGAACAGTATTCGTTCATATTTAATGAATTTTATTAGAAAGATGTGCATATTAAGAATCGACCAATAATATAAAAGAGTTCTAATGTTTGGGGCATCCAAAAATCGATTTCGTTGGCTGAAGTCCAAGTAAGCGCTCCGGTTTTATGTCTTTGACCCTCGCCAGCCTCCGGGGTCACATTTTAAATCAGAATGCAACGCTCTTTTTAAATGGCACGAATGAGTATCACTATCGTACATACTTACTATTTGTTATATCGTTTTACAATATACACGTATGTAACTCAATAAAAAGCAATACCTATAATTTTTTTAGCAATACTTTCTTTGTTGGTGCCTTTTTAAATAATTTAGTTATAAAAAGAAAGATTCATAATTCATATTAAATTTTGCTACTAATACATCCATAATTAATCTAAATTTAAAAAAAAAGTTTCTTATTAGAAGAATAAATTCTCGGCGATATTACAAATTTCAATAGGGAATGGATTTCAAGTATCATCTGATAATTTTCAAGAAAATGTTATAGTACTTAATCGTTCTTTATTACATTATTCTATTACATACATATTTTACGGCCGGCTCGTCACTCGGGAGCTACTGGCTGGGAAATTCGCAACAGTGGTATACGAGATTCTTAATATTCAGAATTTCTTATACCCTGAAAATGAACTTTGGTAAACAAAACTGTATAAGAAACTCTCGAAAGGTTTCAATAAACAATTCGTACGAATGTTTTTTACTTGAGTTTACGAGTGAAACGAAGCTTAATTCATTCTTCCTTCCTTCCTTTAAAAAAGAATTATGTCTAAGAATCTTATAAGGTACTAACTACTACTACTACTACTACTTATACTAGTTTAGATTCTTTCAGTTTAATAAAAGAAGATTTCGATATTAAATATACAATTGGAACGTAAGCCGGTGATTAATCGACTCGAATTCGGTCAAAGCTTAGGAATTGTTCAAAACAATGCTTGAATAATTCCATTCCAATTTTGCTGTTTTATCATAATTTTAAACATTTCTCGATCAATGTCTTTTGTTTTCTCATAAACATTAAATATCACCCTGTCTTCGTAAAATTTCACGTCCTTAATTTTTTATCAGGCTTCGTTAGACGTTGGGTTGTGTAGAGTTCAGCTGATGATAGTGTGTCAGAAAAGTTAAGAGTTCGTGTTTATCTTTATTTATTGTCTCAATAAACAGGGCACAGCGTAGGGTTCGATCCTGTACAAACAAATATTCGTTTGAGAGAATTTTCGGCTGAGTTTGCTGTAAAATCGTTGCAAGTGTTGTATAGGTAAGGTGCAAGTTAATAATGTCTATACTAAAATTGGCATACTCATCTTTGTCAATCAAAATGAAGTTGAAGAAAATACTACCACAGTAACGCTTGTAAATATTCTTAGTTACATTTCACTGTCGATAAATTATTATATAAGCGTTTAGGCACATATGAAATTCAACGTTCTTAACTGTGATTGGGTTAATCCTAAACAAACCACTATAACCGCAGTTAATCTATTTGTAGACTCCTTAGTGTTGTCTGTTGTGGTTTTGCTTGGACGACTTTTGCGGATTTAGTTTATTAGGATATCTCATACATTGATTAATGCTACTCAATATAGCTCCGCACAAACATATACAGCTGATGGTGACAAATAGGCATAATGTATCAAAAGTATTTCCATGTTTTATCAACATTTTACAAATAGTTCCCTCGTCACTCAATGGTAATCGAATCTTAACTTTTTTATATCTTACATTCTGGTCGTAAAGAAATAGTTTTCTAAGCCACTTCTTTTTATTATCCTATTCTAAACCTCGTCGCACAAGAGCGGCTCTTAACAATATTCGTACCGTAAACCCGTCTCGGTTTTCTGGATCGTTCAGTGAGCGAGGGAAAAGGTAAAATCCAACGTCTTCACACATCTTATATAAAAACAAGACCAGCCGAATCGATTCGCAGGCGCCAGAATATATTTGTAGCCTCGCTCTTATACTTTTCTTTGTAAACATCGGTATTATATGAATTATGAAATAACTTTTATTATGGAATTTATCACGCTATCCGATGAACCAGTTTGTAATAGCGTATTTAATGGAGACTGTAACCTCTGACAGAAATTCTTTAGTTATCCATGTTTATTGTAATCTGACATATGATTTATGAAGTCAGCTGGTGACTTGCGTAAGTTATCAAAATACAATTCGTGTATGTAATAAATACAAAATTTAAATTATGTCTATCTATCCTTGCATATTTTTGTTTTGACATTTAGCATTTAGCATTAAAATCACCTTATCAAAATTTGACATTTAGCATTAAAATCATGATAATACTGTTTGTAAAGTGTATTATATAGCCGTCTTCCGAATATTTTAAAACTCATCGATGTATGCAGCGTCGTTATAAATTTTATTTTAATAGCAGCGTATCCATCAATGTAGTCATGAATGCACAATTAATGCGTGCTAAAAATGGACTCGTATACAGCGATACGGTGGAGTTCGTTTAAGTGTGTGAAATGAAAAATGGACATAAAAAACCACTTTGAAACGGGTAAAACAACAAGTAGAAAGGCGTGACACCGAGCCATTGGGCTTAAATCACGCGACATATGCCTGAATGAGGGTAAAATGTGTTCCATCTAATCTGTTACGATATTGAAAGCATGTTTTACTATGATTCACATATGGTGATAATTCTATGAAATGTTATAGTTTTGAGGAGCAAATAATTCGCTACGTCTAACGGTAGTGGTAACAGACTAGGTAGAGTCGATACGCTCTCACATTGCTTCTGTACGGACGCTTAAGAAAATAATGCCTATTTGTACATATTACGAGAATGAATATTCAACGGTTTGGTAGCTTTTGTTATTATGGTGATTTTTAACAAGAATTAGTTAATTACGAATTACATCATTGCCAATGGCGGCGTTAATGTATGTACGTAACTCGGTGATCGCATTGTGTGTGTCTGCACTGAAACCTCTCGCTCTGCCATCAACAACCATTGCCGGCACGTCAGCGCAACTAGTGAGTCACATTGATGAGCAGGCGGGCGAGGAGAACGCGATACTTTGGCCGGTGTCTGTACAGTTTCTAGAGAACGAGTGATCGGCGAAACAGCCGGTCGGGCTGAATCATAGCGGCATCCGTCCTCGTCCTCCAGTGTTGGTCCGCGCACGCGCACGCTTACACGCCTCATGCCCGTGTGCTCTTATCAGTGCGTGAAAGAGCAACGGTTTGGTGCACCGACTGTGTTTATGACTGTGTAATATAGTTCGGCGTGTCCGTTAGCAGTGGTAAGTTACACGTTTCCCGTTTCGGATATAAATAGTGATTACGACCTTTGTACAAAAATAGTGCCAGTAAATACGTGTTTGCACTATAAAAACATCGCTATTAATAGGTAAAGTATAGCGTTATAATTGTATTTAGAGTTCTCGATCTATTCGTTCGTTATTCACACACGACAGGTATGATGTCACGGGGCTTATTCATATAAAGAGTTAGAATTTGGCTCGGCGTCGAACACAGCCACAACCCATATTGTTCAACCTCAACATGTTTGTGTTACAAGATGATCTTAATATAGCTCTTATAAATATTATAACGGTTTTTTTACTTTGGAAAAATCATTTATCCAAACCGTTTATTTGATATCTGAATACTAGACTAGAAATACAAGGAAAACTATATTTCTACAATAAGTATCCTTTCCCACATTTTGTCCGAAACAATTACGAGGAAGTACTAGGATGTATAAAGCATCTATCTAATAAAATCAATCATATGTTGTATGTTGTTAAGGCGGCTTGACACAAGCGATTGCCGATGACTGGGGTAACTGTATATATAAGTGATCCAATAATGATTATTAACATTGTGAAGGAAGACAATCTTTTTTTTATCAAATGATTACATCTTGTCTAAATACTGTGCTTTACAGAGTACTCTTGCAAACTTGCAAAAAACATTTAATATCACTCGTGTTTGACTGCTTTTCAAAGCATTGAATTTCTAAACAGAATTTAAAATAACGGCTACCGGGTTTCGACGGAAGTTATCGCCGAGTTGTATGTAGTCCGCCAATCATAGGCGAATACAGTTATTTGTTTGTCGTTAACAGAATACTCATTGTATGTACAAGCCCTAAGTAATATTAATAATGTTTTGGTACATTTGATACTTGTTATACATATATTAGGTATGCATACGGTGTGAATATTGTCAAATAGGCTATACTGTGAACCTCATATACGCAGGAACTTGGTATCAAATGAAAAGTTTTTCCTCTGAGATATAAAGAGCTATCTATTTCTTTATATTATCCGGGCCCGTAATCGTAACGAACATTTGTATTCATATAGAAAAAAGAGTATTTTATGTAACATAATTTAAGTTTTTGTATTTCAATACTTTCGCCATATAAAGTACAAAGTTATTTTTATTTATTTAACATAAAAAAAACAAACATTTGTCCCACGTTATGTAGAAAAAAAAAAACAAATATAACGTTTCAATCGTAGTGTTTGACCCCGGCATTCTCTTCCATGGGCTATTGTATCCGTCGCTACTGGAGTGGAAAATACATTGTCGTACGTCAACTGTTTCCTAATGATGTCTGTTGTGTTTCCTGATGATATATTTTGAATATTAAATCTTTATTCTGAGTAATAGTAGGTACAATATATAGTGATAAGAACAGTACACGATAAAGTGAGATTAGCGCGACGTAAATATGGGTATTACGTATCCCGTTCGTTCATGATTACCGAAATTTGACTAAAACCCAAACATTCGGTACAGTATGTACACCGTAACATGAGAATATTTTCAGTTTTATATAGGAAACAAATTTTGAATACTCTTTTATATTAGAGAGAATATGCAGTCATGATATTGTAACTTATTTGAATGAATTTATTCAAAAATTGTAAAAAATAATCAAGGGTAACTTTATTAATAAATTAATATATAATAATGTATACTAAGTACGTCAGGTTTGTAAGGACATATATATTTGTCTCTCGGTGCTTTCTGCCCACCCCGTTAGGGAACTGGCGTGATGGTATTATTATTAGTACAAAATATTACATTTAATTACGTAATGTAAAACAGCATCACTTGTAAGGTTATATAATTATATTATGAGTATTCGGGTTGTTGTCCCGAACAGTGTATTGAACTCCTACCGTGGTGGACTTGCTTGGTTCATTTGAAGTCGATTGTTTATTGCATGTACATTAAAAAAACGACCTCGTGGGATATAAAAGTAAAATCAAAAGTATGTTCACACGTGAGTATGACAGTAACAATGCTTGCACCTAATGATTAATAATAAATAAGTGACTTTTTCATACTGACTTTTTGCTGTTCGTGAAACTCCATTGAAACGAGAGTAAAAGTTGCCATAATATATTATATATTTAAAATGAAAATAAATCTATTACAGGGGATGTTTTATGACATGTGTTATATTGTATAATGCAATACTTTCGTCCTTGTCATATAAGTGTCGAAGGTCTTCTCATTTCAAACAGCAGCAAATGGGTAACTGCCTACCTACTGTGTATACGGAAAAATTAGATCTTTGCAAACATTCTCATAATCTGACACGTTCTATTTACTGGCTTTAAACCCGTTAAGCCTCGACTGAGACGCATAAAAACTCCCAATGTATCTGGGCTCATTAAATTTCGCCTCATTATCATCTAAGTCGCGTTCGCCTGCGAGCTCGTTTGCTTGTTAACTGCACTGCTTCAGTTCAGTGCTATCATTTGAGGAATAATGATATATTTTTCACAAACAAACCAAGAACATAATTACTGTTTTTTTTTTTACTTTTTATAATCACGTTAGTATTGTCTTTCGCGTAAAATGTAAATAGTAGAGTGGGTGTTATACTCAATGTCTTGTGTTTTGACCCAGCTGGCACTTCTCCCAAACCATACATAGTATAATTATAGCACAGAATATTATCGAAAAGCCACGTTTCTAATACTTACCGCCCATTTTCAATACAGCTCGTTCTAACAATCTGTGCTGATACTATATTTTATTGCTTGGTAGCACTTATTACGGCGTGTTAACTGTGATGCACTGAATCATGTCTATGTGCTTTGGAACTAAATATATTCACCTTCATTACTGCGGAGGTATATGAGTCGTTAATAAAAAAAACCGCCCAATTTGCTTGTAATGCACGTCGTCGTTAAAATGCATGAGTCTGGCTTACCGATGAGGGAACGAATGTAGAACGCGTTAAGTGCACTCTAAGAATTCCTTGAAAAAGGGTCTGAAACTTTAATCACATATGTATTGTATATTTTCTGTATAGGCAGTGACTATTAGGTAGTATTTATTTATTTATTATGTATGTTTGTATGGTTTGTTTCAGTCGGTACCACCGACTAATACCATCCGCTCTATTAAGGATATTTTTTCTTTTAATGGCAGTGTTGGAATACATAGTAACACTAGTGAGATTATTGTGCAAGTAAATATGGAAATAACCGTTTTAACCTTTCCTGTATTTGTTAGTTCCAGTCGATGCCTCTTTTTGCATTAACACATGTTTTGTTTGCTTCATTAAAATTGTACGTCGTCATTGGAGTTTGAATTTTGCAACTCATAAAATATCCAATCCAATTAACCCGGCCACGTGATATAGTCCATAGGATCTCTTAAATATGTATTGGTCAAAATAAAAATGTAAAACATTAAAGCAACTAACAATGCCCAGATGTGAAGTATATTTTAAATGATGTTGAAATATTTATTACGTAGCTATTTTATTGTAAACTAGCTTTTGCCCGCAACTCCATACCGCCCCCTCCGCAAAAAAAATAATTATTTAGGACATCGCATTAGATACCTCATAAATAACAGTGTTTCTCTACTATATAATGAATGTTATTATACATATAAACCTTCCTCTTGAATCACTCTATCTATTTTTAAAAAAAAGCCGCATCAAAATCTGTTGCGTAGTTTTAAAGATCTAAGCATACATAGGGGACAGACA
>DWDX01003014.1:0-13936 GCA_018245675.1 Agara michaeli | reverse complement strand
GGGCGTCTTGTCGAAACGAAGCTACTCACGAAAAATCAGCTTGTTAGTAATAAATGATGAAAACTGTACTAGGGATCCTGTACCATCTAACATCTCACACAGCAAAAATTACTTGGCTGTCCAATGATTTTCATCCGGTTGTAATGCGATTCTATAGTATGTATTTTTAAATGTTGTAAAAAGTATCGTTTTAATTAGCCTCGGATTGATTTTAAGATTTCCTTAAGGAGTTACCGTTTGATCTGTGACATTCGCTGTGGGTTACCATGATCGACTTTACTCCAGAGGGTGTGTTGAGATACGTAATATAAATATCTAAAAGCAATTGGATGTGGCCAACACGGAGAAAACTCCGTATTTGGGTTATCCATCTTTTGTAAATTATGAATAGCTGCAAATGCTGAAGTTAACTTATATGACGCTTTACAGGATTTAGTCTCGACGTCATGCGTATTTATATGCAAATATTGGGCAACTCATTCATATGCAGATCAGTTCAGGCTGGCTGTCCTGGGGATTACAGGCTGTGATCTAGTCGCTGCGGAGCTGGAGGTACGGTCTGCGCTCATTGCCGTAGCTACAGTATACAGCAGTATGCATACTGTACTCGTTGAGACAATTGTAAGTGTTTGTACTCAAAAAATGAATCAATTCCTAACATGTTATTTCAATAAATATTTTACTCATGTAATAAGATTTGCAAGCATGGCCAATTTGAAAGTACCTTTAACTCGTGGATCGGGCGAGGAAGCATATATTGCAAAGCGTCTTTTGTAGCTCATCAACAGTCATTGTATTTGTAAGTTCCAGTTTGATCGTATTTAGCACGATTATCAAAACTTGCTAAGGGCTAAAATTAGGGCTAACCTTGAATAGTATTAAAATAAACAGTATTTACAACTGTTAAATGACCACATATATTCATAAAAAGTCTGTAGATATTGTAATCTTATAGCAGTTTGAAATAAAACAACAAACGATGAGGAATTAATTATATTTCAACTTTTACAGTACGACAATAGTGTGAATATTTACACGATATGTACATTTTTACATCATAATCAATTAATGGTATACAAATATTAAATTAGTCGCTATGCGATAGAAAACTACCTAGCCTTAATAAATTCATGATTACAACCCCAGGCCGAAACACTCCAAGCATGCCTGCTCCCAAACACTGGACTTACAAACACGAAAACATACTTTATACACGCGGACACCTTTACACTGTACTGACACAACACACTCGCACTAGGCAGAGATATCTGGAGTCGATCTGGCGGGATCACCGACAACTGCGGAGTCAGGGCTCGTGTCTCCGGCAGTTGTCAGAAATGAAAATGCAGTCTGTAATACACTAGTCTATGGACACGATAAGCGTATCCTCTTCTAGCACAGCGCTGGAGGCCTCGCGGCGCCTGCGCGAAGCCCGCACTCAAAGGCGCGAGTGGGACAGCCCGTTCGGAGCTATCAGGGGAGCTAAGGTCCCCGGCCTGTTGTCCATGGGAAACGCTTCACTGACTGCAGCCGATCGCGAAGTCATTGCCGTTGAAGCCTCCGAGCGCGACCCTCCCACTCCGGGCGGAGCCGCCAAACATCTCGCCTCGGCATTCCGGAGCTGCGCTCTGGCGGCGCCACCGCCTTTCTTCCTCGGTATCACGCTATTCTCCACGTGTAATGTCGCGTTGACGTCCTTTCCGGCGGCGCATGTACAAGCCTTTAGAAAACTCTTCTTGAAATTATCAGACAGAAACGCGTATAGAATCGGGTTCATAGCAGAATTGCTATAACTAAAGCAAGCTGCGACGAGGAAAACTGTTATTGTGATTCGGCTGGCGCATGCTGTCGGTGGAGAGTAGATCAGAGCCACTTGGAAGGCCCAGTATGGTAGCCAACATAACACGTAAACGGCTATTACTGTCAGTACTAGCTTGGTTACCTTTCTGTGTGAGCGCTTCTTCTCTTTGGACTTATTCTTTGGTCCTACAGTTTTCAATTTTCTAATGACAAGGCAGTAAAAAACGAAGATAAGAGTCAGCGGTGCGGCGAAACCGAGAGCGAAGGAGTACAGGATAAACGAAGTCTGACCTTTGTTAAACTCCCGCTCGGGCCATACGATGTTGCACGACAGACCATTTTCGGTTTCTATCAATGTAGTGTACATAAATATTGGAGTCATGACTAACACTGACGCAGTCCAGGCGGCCGCGGACACCACGCGCGACACGAAGGGCGTACGCAGTCTGGGCGCAGCGATCGGATGGCACACGGCTATGTATCTATCGGCGCTCATGATGCAAAGAAAAATGCTGCTCGTGAATTGATTAATTCCCGTAGAAATCATATAGGCCTTACACATAAATCTGCCGAACGGCCAGGCCCGCAGAGACATGGTGATGATCAAAAATGGGATCCCGATCAAGAAGCATTCATCGGCTATCGCTAGGTTGACAATGTACATGTTCGTGACCGTCTGCATTTTGGAGTAACGCAGCACGACGTAGATAACTAGCGTGTTGCCGAGGAGTCCGATGACGCAAACCAACGCGTACAGGATTTGCGTGACGACATACACGACTGGCAAGTTGATATTCGGGCAGTTCTCGAACGTGTTGTTGTACGTGACGTTGTCGTCGTACGTGAAGTTGCCGGTCCCGTACATCTCCACGTCTTCCAGCTCCATGACTGCAGAAAATATGATCTTCGAAGAATGAAAGTCGATCGTGAAGACGATATTCACCTGAAAAATAATAAACGTAAAATAAAAAAATGTGTCACGTTGCTAGTAAAAGGTGTGGTAGAATTATTTCAAGGAAGGGTGTTTTTATTTTATCATTAACACATTTTTAGTTCGATGAACCACTAATACCGCCTTCATAGATGACACAAATTATTATCTTTTGGCTATTGTTGTTATTTCACTATTTTAAAGGAAATATTAGTTCTATGATACAATATGTATTTTCGGACAAAGTTTTTTTTAGTCTTTAATTGTTTCACGGCGGGATACGCGTCTACTCTTATGATAATAGGGCTTAGGGTTAAATAACCTACAACATTGACCAAGGACGGATTGGCAGACATTCTACACTTAGAGAATAGGTATTGTGGAGACACAGAATTACTTAATAAGATGTTAGCTAAAGTGTATTATTGTGGCACATGCCTTGTTATTATTTACTTAGATCGAGAGCTTTGAATGTCTTGGTAAATGCTTATGTGTAACTAAATAACTGATGATCTTATAAATACTTTATAAGTAATTCATTACCTTACATCTTGTGCTCGAAGATAATCAGGGCCACAACTGTCCTTAGAAGCCTCTGGCCGTTGGTCTGCAACAAAACAGCACATTACACATTGTGATCACGGATATTGATCTGTTAGAATTTGGCGTCTGGTGTTCTATTTACAATCGCGCTTAACAGCTTTGGAGTAGGTTTGGAATTGATGTGTTTTGAATGATCGACAGCACGGAGTCGAAACGATAAGTTTATGTACGTCATTGTTGTTAAGATAATGTTTAGCGTACAGCACACCGAATATTCGACACAGTTGAAATAGTCACTATTGAGAAGGCAATGTAGAAAAATAGCATGAAATAAATAAAATACTCCAACCAGTTATTTATTCATTTGTTTCTTTAACGAAATATTATTAAAAATCAGCTATTTTGTGGTTTTCGTCCAAACCTCGCTCTTCACTAAATCTCTCAACTAAATATACGTAACACGTTGGAATTATTTATGAGCTAACAACTTATTGATTTTGTCCATATTCAGCTGTCTGATTTTACACTCGTGTTGAAAGATTGTTTTCAAGATACATATTGAATACGTATCATCCGTGTCGCTCTCAAGGGTCAAACAATAATTAGAGACTAGTTAAACATAAATCCATTTAGTCGGTCGTCTATCTAACGGTATCCCGGCGCCGCTGCACGCTCGGCGTCAGTTCCGCTCACAGAGCCGCCACGTCGCATACTTTCCCTGTTTACAGTAAAATGATTGGTGGGCGCTGGAATAGAACAATGTTTGGGCCTTCATCAACGTCTGCGTAACTCACGCTTGTGTTATGATGAACCGATTTAGACTCGCCACGCGATACGTAAAGTTTTCGACGACCCCATTTTTGTACGCTGACAATGGCTTTTATAGCTGTTTATAAACATGTCGCGAAAATGGAGGCGACGGCGTGCATTCAATCCTTGTGATAGTTATTATAAGTTGTATGAGGTAAGGCATACGTCGGTAGAAACTTTTGCCATATCATACCATTTTTCACTTTCACAATACTCCTTAGCAACAGTAGGGAGCCGTCTTTAAGCATGTAGGTGGCACAATGTACGGAGTAGTTCACTGAACGAGAGCCCATTGTGTGTCGTTATTTGTTTCCACGACATAATAAACGCGTAGTAGGTAGGTATTATCGAAATAATTTACAGATCGTTGGACGAACAATTCACATCATTTTGGCGAGAATATCTGTGTTCTCATTGTGATCTTTTATGTACCCAATTAAAATATACAAATGTTTTCCTACGAATAAATATAACAGGTTTGCTACCGCTTTTATGTTACTCGAGGAAATTTGAAAGTAAAATGAAATCATTAAAAATACCGCGAATATTTTATTGTATTATATTCTGTATTCCAAATTTAGGAATTACTTATATTTTATTATCAACGCTATGTAACATTAACGAATATAAAAATAACATATAAAGAAATGAAGCCTGATAAAAAAAAATACTTCAACGAAACAGAAATAGAACTATACCCCTTAAATACGAATGAAACAAGCTATAGATTTTATTGTATTAATTAAAGTTGTTTTTCTAAAATTGTTTTCGTTTTATTATCAAACATGCCTATAAAGCTTAAATTTGTCCAACTGAGACCTAGCCCCCGCTTCTTTTAAGTTGCTGGCATTATTTCTGACTTAATTTAGTATCACCTACTAAATTCGAACACGTAATATTCAATAAGCTTCGTGTTTTAATTCTAGACAATCATAATATGAAAGGTTGAGCTACAGTGGCCACTGCACAATGTCAGATAAGAAAATTCTTTGTAACTTCCGAGCGCTAGTTCTAAAGACCGCGACGGATCTACCAGGCGTGTCGTACTCCACAGACATTGTCACCTTTAACAAAATTTACGTAACCGCGATTTATTTACCAAAGTATCAATTTCAGAAGCACACAAGCCCTTTCCAATTTCAGCAGCCGAATGTTTATAATATCGTAATGGTGTGTTCCGTGTGCAAACAGACCGCCTGCACCGACGACAGGTAGCGCGCGGGGCGACATTGATTGCTCGTTTTCTTTTCATAGGTATATCAATTTACGAAATTTATTTAAGCGCCGCAAATACTACTTTATGTTAACTGCACTGGCACGAGTATAATGCTGCAGTATTATCCCATTTGTTGTTTCACTTTATTACTTCAATGTGTGTACGACAGGTCGTATTGATCGTTCGGACACATTTTATTCATTATTATTAGTTGATGTCCTTATGAAGAGTAATCTGTGGTAGCGATAATTTTAAACTCAATTTTTTTTGGTCATGTTCTTAAAAAACATAACATAGTAGCATCTGTACCTAATATATACAGACTATACAAAAATAAGAGGGAATTATAGGGGACGACTACACCGTGTGGATACGGTATGAAACAGGTGAAAATCACGTAACCAAAAATAAAATTATGAATATGAATAACAAAAAGTAGAAAATCCAAATAACAGTTTGATTATATTTTGTAAAGAATGATGAACGGAGCGTCAAATGATAATTAATACAAGCTTATAAAATATAGAAATTGAAATTTTAAGTGCAAAATTCTATGTATAGGTGAAATTTATGCGTGGAACTAATTAGAATATGTTTTACCTGATAATAACTGGCAGCGGGTGCCTCATCACGGACAGATCTGAAGCAATGAAAGGGAGGTTAGCTTTCGGCGATATGAATCTTAGAAGTCAAGCGCAAACAGGACTCATATCGTACAGTGAACATAGTCGTAATTAAAAGAAGATTATTAACCGAGGACAATATCTAAACAAATCAAATAGAATACATGAACGTAAAGAGAAACTCTTAAATGTCACGATTATGGCATTAACCGCGTACATAATGATACAATGTCTGTACACAGTCAACGGACGAAAGTGAATGCTATTCAAATACAGAAACGTAATTTATTTTTGTAGTTGCTCTATTACTTTGTGAAAGCTCTAAACTGAATCTCTCGAGGCTTACGCGGCACACAAGGGTAACACTTCGTCTTGGCCGAGACTAATAGAATTCGCCTCGTAAATCCGCTCAGAAAACTTTTGTGACCCATTGTTTTCAGTGCGCGATTACCTACAAGAATTTAGTGGGTGCTTCAGTACAAGAAGTTGTACACCTTTAATATTAAACAAGGACTTCAACGGTTAAACGGAAATGGATCATGTCATGATGATACTTTTAAGTTTATTTATTTATCCTTCATCATTTTATATGACGGGCGGTCTTAATGTCCAATGATCTACTTATCGTACCTACTTCGGCTTCGTGCCAGCTTCGGGCTGTAGTAGACCAAGATAAAAAAGCTGGCGAAAAAACTCCCAGCACTCTTTTAAATAACAAAAAATTGAATAACATTAGCAATGTTGGTATGATTTTCGTGTGAGTCAATGTCAGCCCGCTGTCCTCTGGTTACAAAGTGATTTCTATAAATAGAACTTGCAAATAACATTCAATGTTTAGCTGAACTTAACTCAATGACCGTTTCAATGAGCCCATCATATTACTGCGGTTTACAATTTGAACCCATTTCTGAACCCATATTAAGAAAATTCTTCCGAAAAAATAACACCGAAGTAGGCAAACTTTCTTTTTAAAATAATATTCGTATCCCTTAATATACATATGTAATACATACTTACAATTGTTACCCTTATCAAAATATTCATAATCAATTCATTCATAATTCATATTCAAAAATCTTAATCGACCGTTGTATTAAAGTGTAACCGTATTCTTTGGATCGACTGTTCATTTCTAGACATTACAAGTTATACATATAAGTTGTTTCAATAAAATTTAGCAATGTTTATTTTGGATCCAATAAATTTGATGGGGTGCGCAATCCAATTAGAATATTACCTCAAACGGCGAACACCTTCATCACACGCCACAGTAATATCACTAAAAGGATAATGCCAGTATATTCAGTGAGGACTTACAATCAAAATACCGCTATGACATATTAATTTCAAGTTCGCTTATTATTGAGACACGAGAAACAGTGACAGGCAGACAGACAGCATATCTGTTTGCCGCAACAGGTATGTTTGAAAGCCTTTGAGCGAACGCAAAGTACATGTCGCGTCTTACTCCCAATGTTTTACAGAGCGCTGGTCACAGGGCACTGACGCGGATTTCTACATAGCAATGTCTGTGATCTTGTTACATTATACAGTGAAGGAAATTAATATATGCGTATTGAGCGACGTTGGTAGGTCTGACGCGGTTGCACACTACGAGCGCATCGTACAGATCACTCGGATAAAGAGAACTAGCGAGCAGTACTTGAAACAGTCCGTCAGTTAACATGTTTAAGGCAGAATGCCCCAAATTTTTAGAACTGTTATTCACGACGACGCAACTTCGAGGTAACTAGAACAAAATCAAATTGATATCTGCCATTTGCTCAAACGTTACTTACTCGTATATCGCAAATTTCTACGGATATAACAAAATATCTTGGTAGATATAAATACTTTTAATATTTATTTTCCGGTTAATGAAGCAAACGATAGTAAATAAACGCACGTACGCTCTGTCCGCGGCATCTCGGCATTCCATAAATTGCCTTTTCCTTAAAATACGCCTCCGAGACAGTCGCGAGATAACAGGAATAAGAGCAAGACTGATGTATGCTTTTAAGTAAGTTCAAATACAAATAGCTCCATTCTTATTTAGATAAAGTCATACGTTGTTATAGTTATCGTTCTTCGGCTTTAAGCACCCCTTAGGCTTAGGAGGGGCGGGTAAAAAGGGGCGAAAAGAAAGTATTTTATGTTGTAGTTATGACGTGAAAGACTTTTATTAACATAAGAATAATTTGTTTCTGCGAAATCACTCGAGGATCCTTTATATAAAGTATAACGGTTTTGTTATTCAAAAAATATTATCTTCACCGACCTGACCACCCTTACTTCATTATTTATGTGGTTAATTATAATTTGTATGTTTCAACTTTGTAACAATTTTCTGCGCGTTGTCGATTCGAGACCATCTAAGAGACAATTACAGTATAAACTAATCTCTATGAATGTCATCCACTATTCTGATATACTTAAATACTCAATGTATTTGAAGTGATACAAACTCCTTCGTATGTAGAAAGAAAGAGAACGGCGCGCGCAGAGCGGCACGCAATGTCCCCTGCATGCGTGCGGTCGCGGCGTGTTTGTGGAACGAAATTACAATCGGATCTCCGTCGCTTTGTAAACTGCGGCGCGAATTGTTGAGGCGAGTTGCGAACGGTTGTGGACATTGTTCTAGAAACGTCCATAACTCATATTAACCTTTTGGCGCAACTGCCGTTCACACATCGAATGCTTCGGTGTTCGTTTGCGAGATCAAAAATAAACGAGTAGACGATTTGTTTGAAAGCTATCCATTTTTTTCAGGCGATTATGTTGCGTGTTACTTGAAGATTAAGCAGAAGTTAATCTAGTCTTGTATCGGAAGATCGATTCATTTATTGAAAAAAAAATATAACATAGATCTTGTTTTACGAATGCACCGGAGGTGGCAAATGAGTGCAATATTCCAAAGTATAATCGATATCTTATCTCCTCAGCTTGAGCGAGCGAGTCTTTGCTCATTACAACTAGTGGAACTTGCCAATATTCGTCTCTGAGCTTCGAGCTATCGTTATCAAAGGAGTAATATGATTTATTGTTATTGCAAACGCATAAATTTAGTTCCAGATTGGACAGAGCGTAATAGAATTATATATATTTTGGTTTTGTGCTCACGTGATTCTGTCGAAGGTCTTGTATTCATAATAGTATTCAGACTCTGTTAGTTATTTGTGTTTGTACACTTGTTGCCTGACGATGATGATGATGATGACGACATCCTAGCCTATTTCGGCCACGGTGACTGTTTTCAAGAACGTTCGGTGGAGCTTACCAGCGCGCATGTAACTACGATACCCAACATTTTTTCAGAACGCTCGCGCACATCGTGGACATGAAAGCGCTCCACTTTGGTAATTGGTCGCCGCGGCTGGTCGGGATTTGTTTCCTAATGACATGATATACGGCAGACTCGGACTTGTGGGTAGAATTACCCGCCTCGGAGGCTAGTGACATTAAAACATGTGGTCAGAGTCGGTGGAAATATACGTGTGATTTTGTTCATATAAAATAGACTGACCTGTGCAATATTACACGTATAAAGGTTTGTACTGCTTACGTTGGCTAGCATTGTTCCTCCACATACTAACAATTAATATCCGCAATACAATTAGAACGCACTCATAGGTGTTACGATTAACATATTCATATATTCATAGTTAAAAGAAGTTTTTTATTATAAATGACGAAACTTATTGTGAATATAATAGTGGCATTGTTTACAAATCGTATAAAACCAACTGTGTCCAGTGTTTCAAAAAATGAACTGAAATAAATGATAATAATATTCTTGAGACAACTTTCCACCAAAATTTTAAGGAGTAAACATCGGCGGTAGGTGGTAAACATCGTAGCGCTGAATTATAATAATTTATTTTCTTAAGAAAAAAGGACATTGTAATAAAATTGTTTTGATTTACAAAATCGCAATACAGCAGTGAAGTCGAAATATGGACATTACTTTTCTTAATAAATTTAGTGTCACGTGATTTAGCTTAACATCACATTTCTCGTAGATTTACCCGTTCCACTGCTCGCGGGGAATCTCGAAGACGAATTTTAAGAAGACGGCAATTTATGTGCCGTTGAAAGGCCGCGGACGGCGTGTAGCCGAAGTGAAATATGCGTCTACCCTCCAGCCTACAAGAAATCGGCCATACTTTATTAAGGGAAAATGTTCCTACGAGAAGCTGTCCCTAAAGGGACAGGGGACATTTCATTCTATACCTACCGTGGAAGTAGCAAATGATGTCAAACGATAAAGCCGAAGAAAGATCAATAAATCTTTCGCTATTTAACCATACACTGCAACACAGCCGCCCAGCCTTGCAATGTATAAAAAGATATTAAATAACGATTTCTTTAAGGAAGTCAGAGAATTTTTGAATCGTTTTAAGAGCGATGTTATAATTTTTCTTACATTATTGAAAGTGAGGAAGCAATTGAATGATAATAACAAGTTCCGTCTCCGAACTACTAGGATAGGCACTATGTATCTCAACCTTGACTCTTGCAAATCTACATAATTACATGTTATTGTTATTCCTGTTTCTGAGCACTCAAGACTCGTTACAATGTTTATCGTATTTGTTCTCCCTCACACGTAAGTACGACTGCGATCCATTGGCATCGCTGCACAACATTATTTCCGTAACAATTGTATTTCTTGCGTGGCAGCCTTAACCATGTCAGTCTTGCTTAAGTTATGAACGACATAAAGCATGTCCCTTACGTCATTGTCTTGTTTCGGTAGCACGGAGGACCTATCGTTTTGCGCTAACGTTAAATCTTGTCACAAGGTGCACAAACGATTTTCGTACATTTTTGTATCACTGAATGTACGGAAAATCTATTCATGTTTCTACTGCAATGGATATTGATCCAATATTGGTTTCGCGTAGGTATAAAAGCAACCATCATTGTCGTCACTGGTGGAGCGGTGGCCTTAATGTCGTTATGGGCGTCACGCTCGGCAAATATGAATTGCGAATCACGAGCAATTTGTGGCAAATCGCGATGATTTTTAGCCAACGAATTGTCAACAGGTTTTCTCGATATATTTCCTCAATTCACAATTCGGCGGCAATGTAAATTTATGTAATTCCCTTCAGATTTACCTATAGTCAAATTGACTGTCGCATCTTTATTAGTTGTATGTTGTGTGTGTTTCTATTTCGTGTCTTCTAAACATTCTTGTGACTTCACGATATTAAAATATTATCCTAGA
Organism: Agara michaeli; assembly: GCA_018245675.1. NCBI lineage: Eukaryota > Metazoa > Arthropoda > Insecta > Lepidoptera > Hesperiidae > Agara > Agara michaeli. The sequence goes on along the minus strand of DWDX01003014.1, from coordinate 2,783 downwards.
TATTAGGTCGATGTATTTTTTACAAAAATCAAGGTTGACTAGTTTCTGTGTGAGGGGCGGAGAATAGATTGACAATTTGTTATTATGGCACTATCCCCTTGTTGATGTTTCCCCTAAGCACAATTTTGCAACTTTATTATTTACACTCGCCTGCATGAAAATTATCATTTATAAGTATACAATTCTGTCTTTTTATATCATCCGCTAAGCTTTACCTTGAGCTTCATTTACCAGTTTTACCAGGAATTTCTTTGTTTTACGAAAAGGTCGCCGAAACATTGTCCTTAAAGAAACCTATAAAAACTTCGGGATTGTATATGTTTATCTCTCAAGATTGAGCCACAGTAACGGTTTTAATACATATATTTAACTTCAATTTATCGGTTTGCTACTTTTTAAACTAGAATTCACGTAGGGTTGTTATTTACGCGGAAAAAACTTTGTGACACTGATTTCCAGGCGGGCAAAGCCGCGGGCAAAACTAGTAACTTCATAAATTCAATATTGAAGTTGAAAGCTGATATAACTAAATAACACTTAGATATCTTATGTTATACTAGCACACATCTCATTTTAATAATGAATTGTAAACTTTACCGTGCTCTTAACTGAATTAACGAATACTCAACCAACGATGGCTGAGTAAGCACAGTCAAATGGCGAGTAGGTATTACGGTTTATATATTATGTATAAAAATATTTTTCTATGTTAGCACGAGTACAGTCCCCAAAAACGTCCAAGCCTGTAACCATCTAAGATAACGAAGAACTATATAATTATAGGAAAACAGTTATTTTTTTCTGTTTGTTAGTTACAATATTATGGGAAGTCGGAGATCATATTAATTTTGCCGTCATTCGTGTACAAAGGGGAAAAGTTCTCATTTATTTATTTGTTTGTTCCGACCTTAATTATTTTAAGATGAAATATTTCACGAGAGTGTTACTGTGCGAATGGCTCTGTTTTGTAGTTTCGATGTTTACAGTGGAAAATATTGTTTATTAACAACTCATACATTGACATTTTATATTATGTAAAACTGGACATTTTCGGATTTTTATTTGTTAGAAATGTCGTACACGTAACTGTCTTCGTTATAAATAATAGTACAATATTAAGGTACAGTTTGATTAGGTCCTAGGTAATTGTTTTATTGTGTGATGATCAATTTGACGTACTTCCCTGTGGTACCGGGGTTGCTCGGGATACTCCACATGCATCTCTACATTAATAACTAATACCATATTTGTAATCTTTAAAAACCTTGAAGATTTCAATTTTTGTACGCATGTTGTGTAACACTGACAAGAGGATTTTAAATCTTCTACAGTCCACTTCGAGGTCAATAGCAAAAATCTAAGAATAGCAGCGTACACTGGCGACTGCTGCCTCCCTGCCGGTTACTGTCATGAAATATTAAGATGTTCACGCTTACGCAGGCATCTCTAAATTAGCCGATTCACTTCAAACGGCCAAAAGATTATGTAGTAAGCAACATGAACTGTATTCCGATAACGTTTTCAAGTTATTTAGTGCAGCCGAAACGCCTAATTAAATTTGACAAACACCAGTTAACCGTTTAATTGTGTTTACTTGCTAAAAGAGCGGGTAAATTGACTGTAAAAGGTTTTTTAGTGTAAAATAACAATTCCCGAACCGGGCCGGTTACCGACCCGGCTTCGGCCATTTACCGCCAGACGACTGCGCGATAATCTATCTTATTTCGAATCACTTTATACTCCGTTCCGATCCCCGCTCGACCTCGCCGAGGAAAAACCGACCTTAATATTACGTCGCACACGAACTCGTCTCGCGTGCATCTGCTTCCACAGATTTAAAAAATCTCAGCATGTAAAATTGAGCTTAGAGTAAACGTTTCAAGATTGAAATTTAAAGGTGCACGAGACGGGATGAGCGGTCGCCGTCGGGTCACAATATCAATAAAACTCCGGTGTCCCGGCAACGAGCACATCGGGCGCTGACTATCTCTTCGCTAAGGAACATGACAACCTTCAATCTTTTTGTGGACTTTTGCAAGAAACAGATAATATTGTGGTGGAATCCCGGGTAACACCTCGGCAACAATTAGAGCAATTTCTCCAACGTATATGGAACGGCTCCGAAGCAGAGCTTCAGTGCATGTAACAGGGGCAACTTCCAATGCAATGTCCATAACTATTCCATTTTGTTTAAAGTTAATGAATACTGCAGGCAGTCCGTATGCTTGGAGTAGGACGGACGTACATAAAAGTGCACTGATACAAATATGATAGCGTTAGCATAATTTTCTGAATTTTATCTGCATAAAGAAAAATATCCTTTTTGGGTTAAAAATGTTAAAATCTTTATTATTTCTCATTGTTTTTTTATAAAATTGACTTACTAAGGCAACACTTGAATATCAATCTTATTATTATTATGAGGCGTAGAAAAACATACAAAATACATACACATAAATATGTGCAATATTGCAAAATACACAAATTACACAATATAAATACAGATAGATAACCTCATAGCAACTTGTCCCAATCATTGCAGCGAGTGTACCGCCCCTTATTATCATTACGCGTAACACCAGCTGTCGCGGTCCGACGAGCTGCAGCCGGAACGGACACTTGCCACCAGACAAATGGAATCGAACCGAAATTTCCAACTTCGCAAATTTGTCAACGCATCTGCTCTCTACGGCTCACAGAGTCTATTTCAATAAAAGATCAAATAAAGCGAGCCAAAGAGGTTGCGTGACATATACATAACGGCGCGCGCTTTGTTTGATCGA
>DWDX01003013.1:0-13939 GCA_018245675.1 Agara michaeli | reverse complement strand
CGTAACTGGTGAAATGTGGGGGTGTACTACACTCCTCTGCCTACCCATTAAGGGGATTACAGGCGTGATGTTACGTTACGTTATATATTTAGTTATTGTTCTCATTTACATACGTATATTTCTTATGTGGGTGTTTATGTGAACAGCTTAAATGAATGTATTTTTCTCTCTTTATTTTCTTTTTCTATTATAATTATTTTATTGTGCGATAGGCTTGACTTTGACTGCGACATCACCTGATGGCAAGTGAGGAGCAGTTTAAGATGTAGCACTTTATATACTTACTTGTATTTATTAACATACATATATTATTGGGAATGTTAATGTTATTCTCTACTATTAATCACTGTTAGGATATTTTGATTTGTATACAAACTGACCGTAACGAGATTTGAGACCTAACGTTACTTTTCACGTGATTTCAAAGTGGTCGGAGATACACACGGGCATAGAGAATGGAAGTTTTTGTAGCGTAAAAAATAGACTACGTTGATAAGGGCAGTCTGGAGTGTTATCATAATATTGTCTTCACTACATAATATAAAACAAAGTCGCTTTCCGCTGTCTGTCCCTATGTGCGCTTGGATCTTTAGAAATACGGAACGGATTTTGATGCGGTATTTTTTAATAGATAGAGTTATTCAAGAGGAAGGTTTATATGTATAATAACATCCATTACACAGTAGAGAAACACTGTTATTTTTGAGATTTCTAATGTGATCTCGTAAATAATTACACTTTTTGCGGCGGGGGCGAGACGAAGTCGCGGGCAAAAGCTATGTAGTTATATTATGTTCGAGGAGTTCATAGCAGTGTTAGTAAGTAGTAATATTTACCAGAGCGCCGGGTTTTTGAATCAGGTAACGCAAGCCTTGTCAACAATAACACCTATGCAAGTGCATATGTGATTTGATGGACTGGACGGGACAACTGCATAGTTGGAAGGGTTCTAGATGTAGCAGAAAAGTGAAATTGAAAACTTGCGAGTTACGTCAAGACATTGTAAGGATCTTTCTTTTGCATCAACGAATAATATTACTAAATCGATAAAATAAATAAGTATTTATATGAAACGGCTACAAATATGCAAACATTAAGAAGTGTCTTTTGCGATGTTTTGATTTAGGAATATGTACATATATTTGTCAATCGTTTTAAAATAGGTTTTAAATTGACAATTAGATATTGTCGTGTTATTACTTAGATATACATATTACTTGATTTGTAGGTTGTTGTTCTATCCTTACAATATTCAAGCCAGATTCCGTCTATTTACCTAATTGTCGTTTACGAATAACCGTAGTAATATAATAAATATTTGGTGAAAGTTATTAAATATATGTTAATTGTTAATTTTATTATCAGCCGAGTCTTTAAATGGTCTTTAAATTCTATACCGAGATTGATTCGGCAGCTCTCTTGTAAACGTTATAGTCAATACATTTGATGGAAATGATAATTCACTTTTTTTTTAATTCAATAAAAACAGGATTTAGTTGCGTGCCTATATGCGATGATATGTATGCTTTTAAGTTTTACTAACAATAATCAATGGTAGGCATAAATAATATTTCCATACAGTGAAAGTTACATTCGTATAATCAAATTTTAAAACAGCTTTAGCGATTTTTATAAATAAAACGTAATAAGGACAATTTCACACTTTCCCAATATTACTGTTCTCAATTAAACGTAGTGTTTGCATAATATTTCAAGTGAGAATGTCATTAATATTATAGTCGTGCTGATTCCGAGGAAATTGTAACATCACAGTCGCGATATTATATCTGCTAATAGGACAACACGACAAACTGATGATCAAGAAAAATGCAGCACACAAGCGTATCAACATACGCTGTGTACACGGGTGCCGTTTATTATTAGCGTAGAGGGGGACGGGCGCAGCGGCGCGCTGATATCGATTTGTTCGCGTTAGAGAGGGACGGGCTGCGGCGGCGTCATGGCTCGCCAACGGGGCCCGCGCTACGTAGATAAGTAGCAAGGTCATTTCACTGAGCGGAGACCCGCCCGGCGGCGCGCTCCGCACGATGGAAGGAGTTACTTTTGCATTCCGTTTGCTACGCTGGCGCACGGGTGAAAGTAATAATGCTAAAACTGAACCAAATACACGTTGTATTGTATGTAGATACGTCGATTACATTCACAACGAGACGTATTTTAATGGGATATAGCTAAATGTATCTAACCTACGTATTTATTTGAACGAAAATCCTGTTTAGAAAAACCAGGCCACCGCCTTAAATACAATTCAAAAAGTGGAACATAGCATAAGATACCAGTCAAATAGCAACACAATTTGAATGTATAGCTATGGAATTTCATATTCAACTCTGTTTCAATTATCGTTTCATTTTGATTTCACTTAAGCCCTTGATAAAAATTATCGAAACTATTTTTCATAATAATCAAATCCTATTCATGTAAATATTAAAATTATAAAAGAATAGGATCGTTAACAATCTGTACAGTTAAATATTAAACTATGTCGAGTTGTTGTTAGGGGTGAATTTCCCTTGATGCTTCCTTGTATTGGAGTAGGTGCGTGTTTCCAAGCCGATGTCAGTTGTACAACAAAATGTAACGTAACCCCTACTCAAACAGGTAGAAATATAATAAAAAAAACACAGTTACCGCATTCAAATCCATCATGCGTTCTAACGCGTGCTTCAGCAGTTCACAGAGACAGCCCAGGGATATCTTTTTCATTGCAGGTGACCTGGAAACGACAAACAATCATAAAAACAGCGCCATTTTTTTTACATACCGCGGAAATAACCAACATGTGTCCTGCTGGCCAAGCAACAGTAGTCAATTCGTCTTGCTCTTCTTTTACAATATAACAGAAAAGGAAAAAAAAAACACTTAATAAATTTGGTATACAGTTGTTGACTTATACAAGTACTATTGTTAAAACTTACCATAACCTCAAATGAAATATGTAATTTGACAATTTCTTAAATTGAAACAAAGCATATTAAATGTATTGATATTCGTAATTTGGTCATATCTGGGTTGTGTTATTCCTACTAATTATACATGATTTGTAAGATATGACATGATAAATTACTCTTGTTTGCCTTAATATTGAAAAAGGATTTAGATGAATAATGTACATATTATATACAAATCATAATCTTGGTTATGCATTATTGTGATCTAAAAAAAGTCTTGAAAGTCATCAACATATAATATTTAATGTACAATATAAAAATATGCTGTAGCTTGGCAGAGTACAGAATACACATCATTAACAAAAACTACACGTGATATCATTGATACAAACTGGTTTTAGCTGTGCACACGAGATGCCCAAGAAAAATATATATAAATAATTTAACTATTAGCCCAATTACAAGTTGACATAGGTGTTTTATAAAAAATAAAACAATAATTAACAACATTTTTGAGTTCTTTCTTAATACAAAGAAAGTTTTATTTCACATGGCTAACAGGAGAATAAGAGACAACGAGACTTACCTAGTTTCTGAGCTTTCAGCATGCAATACGATCAGACATTCTGGACAGACCCAATTCTTCTCCGAGATGATTTTACTCCTCTCTGTTCCAGAGAGACACTTGTAATGAAAAGATCGCGGACAGACAGTACACAGCATCGGAGTGTGCTGTTTCTCATTGGTGCCTTGTGTCACGGCCCAGTGGCAGCGCCAGCAGTATCGGTCAGAGCGGATCTTGTTCGATTTCGGTGGTGACTAAATGATGGACAAACATTAATTATGTGATAAATCAATAATAATCAAACATTACAGTTAATCTTCAAAATTAAAACTGACACAATTTTTGGCTGCACCTTTAACTTGTCTGTCATATCATAACATAACTGTATTGTCAGCCATTTTGATTATCAATTTGTTAGATAGATTATTATACTTTTATTTATTTGAAACAGAAGTTGAACAGATAATATGTATTATACACATTACACATTAAAAAAAAGGACAATTTTTTATAGACATTTCATAAAATACAAGGCAAACAAAATGATGAATTTGTTGCATACTTATAACTTACTAGTACAGTGTCATTCGGTTTTTTCTTTTTCGGTGATACAATTTGATCAGTTGTCATGTCTTTGATCTTTTTCTCGTCTGTCTCCTCGTCAGACATCACATCTAGATTAGCTTTTGTCACTTTTCCCGTTACAGAATTAAGAAACAGTTTAACTTTATTAACAAACTCTGGATTTTGTGATCGCATAGATCTTTTAATGACTGCTTTGTCTGATTTTTCACTGCAATTGCTCATTTGAGAGTTGACACTGCTCCGTCTACTGCCTATTGGTCTCTCTGTCTCCGCAATGGCTTGACTGGAGCTGGAAGTGTCCAAACCTGACCTTGACTTGCGAGTTTTGCTTGTGAGTTGAGTGCATTCGCTAATTATCTTTGACTCTTTGGCATAATTGATCAATGATTTTAACTCCCGGCTAATACTCTTGTTGTGAACTTCGGAGACATCAGAGTTTGTCTCTAGTATAGAATCATTTAACTTTTGAGATGGTGTCTCTACAGAAGAGTCAAAAACTACAGAAGAAACAGACTCCTCTGGTTTTTGAACTACTTCTATACTGGCATTTTTATTCCTGTCCTGTTTACCAAATAGGGCATCGACCAATAATGGGTTACCTAATAATGTCTTATTTACTGATCTATTAGTGTCCATTTTAATAGGTGATTTTTCTGATATATCAGAATCTTCCAATGAGGAGTTTTGTGTTTCTGAACTTATCTGATTTTCTTTTCCAAGTGTTATTTTAGTTAAACAATTCTCAGTTTCCTGTAATGGATCTTTATCTTTCATTTCATCCAATTTTGATTTTGGCTTTTGTAAAATTTTTTGCTGGTCTCGAAATGGAGATCGTGAATAGGTCCTAAGGAACTGTACATCTTTCTGGAGATTTATTTGATTCTCTCCTAGATGTGAATTAGAACATGTCTGTGGTCCTTTTGGCGATGGTGATGATGATGGTAGAGGTTTTCCGGTGGTTATAGTTACTTTTTTGATATAAGAACTATCTGTTTGCATCAGTTGTGTAGACTCCTGTTGCACAGGCTCTGGTTGCACAGGCTCTGATTGCACAGGCTCTGATTGCACAGACTCTGATTGTACAGACTTTGATTGCACAGGCTCTGGCTGCACAGGCTCTGATTGCACAGGCTCTGATTGCACAGGCTCTAGTTGTGTAGGTTCTAATTGCATAGTTTCTGGTTGCAAAGGCTTATCAGTGGACTCTGGCAGTGAATCTTCTTCCTTTAACTCTTCTACAAGAATGACTGTCTCCATGTCGCTATGTGAGCCTGTTACCTCTTGTACTGTAGTTAATATTGACTCGTCTGGTAATGACGAGTGGTCTACGTCCATTCGAGCTTCAGTTTCCACGTCCATTATCTGTGACAGAGAAGCACTTCGGTATTATTATTAAGTATAGTTAATAAATGACATCCCTACCAGAAACCGAAAGAAAATGGTACTTGTTCCAGACTAATAAATATTTGCAGAACCGGTAATTACCCAAACACATCCAGGCAGCTACCTACCTATCACTTTCAATACAATAGTAGAAATACACAGGAACTTACCACTCGTTGGTTCTTCTAACAGCTCCTAAATATTTTACTTTCTCCCATTCAATTCGGTTCTATTTTACTCGAGAAGTGTGTGCGAATCCATTTATGACACAATAAAGCTACTAGTCCAGCCAAAATACACCACATTCACAAGGAACGAACGAAGGAATTCACACATTACCATAGCTAGCACAACTGTCGTGTAACTACGTACGTATGTATGTGTTGTGTATCGTGCCTATCTTTGGTTTGATTGGTTGCATACAGTAGGAGGTGTACACATCGACATTACATCTCACTCGTAAGTATTTCTATCACTTTTGTTTTTATTCAAGTAACGTATGATATTAGCTCGCTTTAGCGAGCGTAAGGATTTATTGCTATCTCTTTCTAAATACGGCCTATGGAATACAGGTAATATCACATTCTGCCAGCCTCACGTTGTATCTTTATGTCTATACCTATTGTTGTTACCATTGCACTAACAATATAATTTCTATAAAATACACTAAACTTACTTTTAAAACAAGAGTTTACAAGTGAAAAACTGTGTTTTTATTTGAATCTTTTAAACATTATAATTTATATATTTTAGTAAAGTTAGACTTGTTTTCTTTATGGTAATATTAAGATATCATGTAAAAAAAGTATAAAGTTTTATGTCAAATTTCGTAGCGTACTAGCACCGTCAGATATCGACATTTGACATACGGTTCATTTACAGTTGTCATGTTTATACTGCTGTCAGGTCTGTCAGTGATTGATACTGATTTGTATATAGATTTTTGATAAACCATGAGAAAATCTATTTATTAGAGTACTTTAAAAACAGACAAATGGAATTTATAGAGCTTATATTAATTAACAAACTAGACGGGGTCATATTAAAATATCCCCATCAAGAGAATGTGGATGGCACTGTATGTATTACTGGACATCATCTGATTTTGAGTTCTAGAAAAGAAGGCGTACGTGAATTATGGGTACGTAACATAACAAATTTTCTTACAACATATATATGTTAGTATATACCAAATAAGGAATATTATTAGATTTTATATAATTCATAATATATTAAGTAATATTCATACATAAATAAGGATGCAAGAAAAAAGGTGCAATTATTGAGAATGAATGTTGTAGCAAAGGATATTGCTCTTAGCTATCCTTATTAGCTTTTTCCATTTTAGTTGTGAATCAGTATCATTGAAAGTGTGGTAAAACATCTAAAATTTGTTTACTTAAATTGGAAAAATGAGAACCATTTATATGTGCCATTCCTCTTTCCTTATCTATGACAAGGAACACTCTCATTGCTTTTAAACATAATTCTGTATCACTAGGGTAGAATAAAATTATTACATATAACAATTGTATATAAAATTTGTGCACATACAATAAATATACCGTATCTATTTTTTGCAGCTGCTTCACAAAAATATAGACGCTATAGAAAAAAAGGAAAACAAAGTCAGTGGTGGTGTGATACAGGGAGGATCGTTGTTCCTAAAATGCAAAGACTTGAAGATATTTCAGTTAGACATTGGAAACACAACAGAATTGAACCAAGTTGCTCAAACACTTGAAAACCTATCAAGTTTACAGGATCCAAATTTCTTTTACCCATTCTTTTATAGACATATGCATCCTATTATAGAAAATGGCTATACACTATATAGGTAACTATTTTTTTTTAAGAATCCTCCTATTGTCTTAGTCGCCTGTTTACTATTTGTATAAAAAAAATCAATTGCAGAACAGTGAAAAATCTGACATTTCAATAAACTTTAAAGCTGATCTTTAATTCCATCTGTCATTTTGTCTATGAATGTATAAGAGATCCATCAGATAATTAAGAGTAATTAAATCTCCATAACTTAATTTTTTTTTCAATCTCAAATACTATTTTTACCGTTCAATTTTAGAATATAGTCCAATGTGATTTTTATTTTATTTTCACAACCACCTTTCGTTAAGTCTTCATTGTTCAAGATCTCTATATTAAATCAGAGTTTGTTAATGTGTCTATGTCACACTCATATACTAGATCAAACTTTTGATTGAAATACAAATTAACAGTATCGAAGGTGAATTCACCAAAGTATTGGCATCAGAGGAATGGCGTGTGTCCCGTGTTAATCAGAACTACTCAGTTTGTGCATCATATGGCAAGAGTGTGGTAGTGCCTAAGAGCATAGATGATGAGACATTAGCCGCTGCTGCCACATTTAGACAAGGTGGCAGATTTCCGGTGCTATCTTACAGGCATAACAATGGAGTGAGTACAAAATTTGTTTTTAATGTTAGTGCTAAAACATTTTTCTTCACCTCAAAAACAATATATTTTTATAGTATACTCCAGGTGTGCAGATTTCCTCACGACGGTCTTCTTCACCGTTATTGCGAGTAACGTTTGATTTTCATAAATTCAGAAAGCGCATATTGCAAGTCTGAGGTGCATGCCAGGATTTGAACTCAGTTCCCCGGAGTGGGAGGCTGAATTTCGAACCACTACACTATCACTGCTCAGTTGTCTCGCTTACCTATTTTTCGTTTGCTTTTCAAAATCCCGGGTGTCTACATAGTCAGATATTTTGAGATAATAGTTTAAAACTATTATAAAATGATTTCATTACAGGCAGTGTTACTCCGTGCCGGACAACCGCTGTATGGTCCAAAGCACAGGCGATGTCGACCGGACGAAGCGATACTGAACACTGTTGTCAATGCTGGCATGAAGGGTATCATTTACGATCTGCGAAGCTCAAATTCCATTTCACAACAGCAGAGCAAAGGTAGATACCATGTGTACACACTTCCGATTACAATTATGTGTCTTCATGAATAAAAAAAACAAACATCTTAATGCTTATCCATGCAAATTTGTTTTTATACCACTCCATTTTTTGCCTTTATGCTATACACATTGCAACAATGTATTGCTGTTCTTTGGTGAAAAAGGCTTCGTTAACCTTGTTATCGATTGTTGAATATACGTCACCTATGAAGATGAGAAGCTTTGGGCCCGAAGGCTGTCACAAAACCTTAGTCACAATTCTCTGGCCATAACTGTTTGCTACAGTATGTGTTGGCAGGCAATAATCCCAACTGTCGTGTGTCCTGTACATTGATCACGACTTATTACATAATTTTCGTATTGCTGTCTCGAATTGTTAATCTCTATTCCTTATTATTATTATTATTCAGTGTTCATTAAATGGTATTTCGTTTGGCTATTCGTCTGTACTCCGTAGTCAAGCGACATCCGGCGGATGTATCTATGGCTACACTATTTTTTTAAATATAATGACGTGTATATAAATTAAAAATGATTTCTCACTTGACAAAATAAACAATGACAAAATGAACAATGTTTGGAACAATGACAAAATGAACAAGTTTTGACAAATGAACAATGATAAATGGATACATTATTTAGTTAAATGTGTCAACAGGTGGCGGCACAGAGAGTGCTGCAAATTACTCACAATGGAAAATATACAACAGATCCATGGACGACGTCGATAATCAACAGCAGCTGTTGGAGGGTTTCTCTAAACTTATCGAAGGTATGGTTTTTCATAGCTATACTCAAGTAATTGACCAACCTTTATAGTCATGGTCCTTGACCCTGTTAATCTTGGTGTTTTTTTTTGTTCTGTGCCTTACATTTTACAATGTCACTATCACTATCACTACATAGTATAAAACAAAGTAACTTTCCGCTGTCTGTTCAAGCTATGTAAGCTATGTATGCTTAGATCTTTATAACTACGCAACGGATTTTGATGCTGTTTTTGTTAATAGATACATTGATTTAAGAGGAAGGTTTATATGTATAGTAACATCCATTATGTAGTAGAGAAATACTATTATTTTTGAGGTTTCTAATGTGATGTCGTAAATAATTGCATTCTTTGCGGCGGGGGCGGAACGAAGTCGCGGGTAAAAGCTAGTAATGAATAAAACAATTTATATTGATGTGTCTTGCTTGGTTGCAGCGTGCGTGGACCGCGAGATATCAAGTGACAAATGGATCTCGCGGCTGGAGTCGTGCGGGTGGCCCGAGGCGGTTAGGAACTCCCTGCACACTGCTTGTATAGTCGCCCAGCACATACATCAGGTGTGTTCATAAACTTGGTATTACATTTAGTTGATCCTACTGCCGGGCTCAGTTTTCTCCCCGTAACCTGGGCACTTGGAGTACATATTATTATGTTCATACTGTGTGTGTGTCTGTAAGAGATTAAATATATTGAGTATGGATTTATAGTTGATACTTCATATTATTAGATTAATCAACAAACGTATGCGACTTCTAGAATCTTCTAGAGTAATAATTGAATTTGTGCTAAAATTAACTTATTGGTTCGTTTCCAGAAAGCAGAACCGGTCCTCATACACGGTACCCGCGGCGAGGATGCGACGCTGCTTGTGTGTTCACTAGTGCAAATAATTCTCAATCCAGACTGCAGAACCATACGAGGGTAAATATTTGTGGTATCATCTGCTGTAAGAATTCAGCTGTTTTTTCTGTAGTATTTGAGTGTTTTTAAAAGATTTTGTTCGTCTTGACAAGATGTTAGGTTATATAGCGACAGCCAGTATTGCTACATGGACATCATAAAATAGACAAGGTATCATATTATCTAATGCTCATATATTATTCATTCTAATAATCAATATGTTGTTCTCATATTAAAGTTTAATAATAAACTATCATTATAAAATATACGTAGGAACAGTTTTGGTAATATAATGAAACAACGAATTATTTTGTTGTTAAAAAATATAACCATCTCCATTACACACAGTGCATTGTCTCACTCACTCATTCCAGGTGACGTTCATAACTCATACAGTAAACCTGCTATGAATATCCACTACAAAGTGTGCATTACAGAGTAAAAATTTAAAGTAATATTTTATCTGTGTGTATCGAGCGTGTGGGGCGGTACGACATTTGAAACGGTGAGATGTGGTCAGGTTTCAGGCGCTGGTGGAGCGCGAGTGGCTGCAGGCGGGGCACCCGTTCGGCGCGCGTCTCCGCTGCGGCGCATACGGGCCGCCGGCGGCGCGCGCCGCGCCCACCTTCCCGCTCTTCCTGGACTGCGTGCGCCAGTTCCTCGAGCAGTTCCCCTGCAGCTTCGAGTACCGCCAGTGCTTCCTCATCATGCTCTTCGAACACTCCTACGCGAGTCAGTTCGGTGAGTGCTTATGCTTATGCTTGTGCTATGTGGAGTGAAATTTCTTTTCGAGTGTCACAAAAATGTAAGACCGCGCGAGGAGATTAGCCATAACAAATCCCGACTGGCTAATTGTGATGAAGTTTTTGAATTTTATTCACTAAACTTCTACGCATATGTATATAGTAAACTATGTAGCTCTGGAATCCCCTTCGGAACGCATGGGTGTTAGTCATCGTGTACCATTTAGCTGCTTCTGAAACCCCTGTAAGCATTTATAGTGTAAGTTTCAGTGTCGTTAATGTTTCCTCATCGCCTTCTTTATTCTTTTAAGATGTGAAATTAAATTTATCGCCTACCTTAGCGCAGGTTTTGCTTAGTCTTAAATTATTATTGTTATTATTTATATTGTAATTGTGCCACTTTTAATTCCGTTACAGGCACGTTCCTGTGCGACAACGACCAGGAACGCCTGAACCGCGGCGTGTACGAGCAGACGACCAGCATCTGGTCCTGGATAAACCAGCCCGACGAGTTGTCCACATACATCAACCCGCTGTACGATCCCACGCCCAATGTTATATGGCCGTCCGTTGCACCTATGAGCTATGTTATCTGGGAAGGTAATGTGCATAATGTTCCTATTGTAATGTTCAATATTTTGATGGCTGGCTGCAACATCTTTTTTACATTCAACCGCTGGACACAAGTCTCTTTGGCAAGTACAGAAATCTGTATCATACTCTACCCGTTTAATTCGCTAGCGTTTGCGTTTGCTTTGGCGTTTAGCACGTGTACACCTGAGGCGTTACCGATGCGTCGCCAGCTCCGAAGCAATACACTTGCAAATACTGGTTTCTTGCTCCCCCCCAGAGCTGTACCTGCGCTGGCTGGTGGAGCAGCAGACGGAGGCGCGCGAGGAGCAGTACGGCGCGCTGCGCACGCGCGAGCTGCAGCTGCGCGCGCAGGCGCTGGCGCTGCGCCGCGAGCTGCTCGACCTCGCCGCGCTCTACTACGCGCCGGGCGACAAGCGCCGCCCCAGCGACACCTAGAGCCGCGACACACCGAACACTACACGTGATTACGTTGTTATTGAAACAATTCGTGTTTCGATTTTAAGGGTGCCCACCGGAATCTGCACGGCGACGCATCTGCGATCGACCTCTAATAGGCTAGGACGCTAACCGATACTAACTTTAACGTCCGTAAATAGGCTTTTCGTAACTTAGCTATGCATGGTTCGTAGTCGAACGCATCTATATGTCTCGTCAGCCTGGATCGCGTCCATGTATTCATTTGAAATATCACACATTCCATTTATTTAATATAACAGCATAATATTACCATTTAATCTTATAACATTCTCTCAAAAACTATGTCAATGAAGTTATTTTTTACCCCATGACTAATGTAATGGCTCGTGTAGCGGAAAAGATTATTTATTTCTAAGTATGGATGCTTGCATGTTTATATGTATATATGTATGTATGTGTGTGTGTATGTGCATCCCCTAAAGATCATCGTCATCAACAGCACCGTGACGCTAAAATAATAATGTCGATCACAAAATGCATTTGTTGCCTCCTGCTTTTTTTTACAACTGCGGTCAACATACAAGACAGCAGTATGGAAATGGTATATGACATGCAAATACATATATCAACCGTGCTCCTAATACAGAAGCCTGTTGAACGAGTGATGATTGTACGAAGAGCATTAGGGGACCGTGCCTTTCAAAAATGTAAGTTATACGTTTCGTAACGGTAGCTGCCGTATTTGAAATTCCAAAAAAAAAATCGATTCAGTTAAGGTTGATTTTTTATTGGTTTTATAATATTCATCGATTCAGCAAAACGATATATTGAAGATTGTGTAAAACAACATTGTGGCCTAAGAATTTGCTAAAAAGTACTTTGAACTTCAATGTCGTCAATATCTGTAGCAATTTATTGAACATTTTCAGTATGTATTCAAAGATGTTCTCGGTTCGTAATTTAGAATCAATACACTATATTATATCAGACATGTATTTAGCTTAGAATACTTTATTAGTTCATTTGTTTATCACTTAATTTCCCGCAATTATGACATAATACAATTATACATTATTAACTATCTTACAAATAACTTTAGGTTTAGTAACAGGTAACTAACTAGCTTAAGAAAATAATTACGTAATGGGAACTAACTAAAAGTAACTGACATTTAAAGATATTAATAAGAGATCTGTAAAATACTTATCCTACCACCTTTTAATTGTAAAGAGGGCTGTTTAATACAATTTTGGAATGAATACCAGCCTATATCTCTAATTTAATGCATTGCGGCTAGGGTTACCATATATCAAGAATTGTATACCATATATCAACAATTTATATTTCTCGACAAAATATTAATTTTGTAAGATTTTCCCATCTGAAAGTCTGTCTTAAATATAGCGAATATGTAAGATAGCAGCTCTGATCTTTTCTATGGAAATTGGGCTTTTTGTCAGGTTCACTTTTCTCTCTGGTAACCCTAATGGCAACGGCTAGAATCGCTTGTCCATTGCAATCCATCTTCCATTGAGTTCAAGCGTCACGCTCTCCTTTGGCATTGTATTTAGATTTTCATGCTCAACACGAAGCCACCTCGCCGGTCGGCCAGGTCCGTAACATGAAAAATCTAGTCGATATTAAGTTCTTAGCTTTATTATTTTACTATAGGAACGTTTCTGTATAGTTTCGATCTCGCATTTTATTCTTAATAGTTTATAGGTTTAGTGGCGATTCACTGGAAATATATTAGATAATAAGTATAGCCCATAAGGGATCGTTCAAGTATTACGTAAGTAGAATTTTAGTGATTTTTAACCTCCCTCTCCCCCTTGTCAGCAAAAGTCAGCAAAACCCTAACCCCCCGCCCTGTGCTTACGTAAACATTTGTGTATGTTTTCATATCTTTTCAGGTTTCTTGATTGTTATTCATATTAATTTATTGCTCAATTAATATTTATTCGAGACAATTGTTAACAATCATAAACAAAAAATACTTTTAACTCATAAACAATATTAATTTTTTTTTTAAATTTACAACAACAAATAATAAGTACCTATACATTGCTGACGTTAGCACCATCTAGACCCCCCCGTCCCCTTTGTCATCAAAAAT
>DWDX01003012.1:0-13940 GCA_018245675.1 Agara michaeli | reverse complement strand
TTATTGTACCGTTCGTGTTTTTTTAATAACACGAAAATTTGTACACAGAAAAATTGTAGAGAATGTCTTCAAATTTATTTATTTTTTTAATTTAGCTGCGGTCGATTTTCGACCCCTAGGCGACCACTAGTAAAAGTAAATACATGTTAAAATTAAATATACTGCACGCAAAAAAGTCTTGTTAGTACTTATCACAATTTCCAATTAAAGGTGGTTTAGTCAGTATTTTTTTAAACTACGTTTTTATTTTGTTTCAAAACAGTGTATAAACACGTATTGAGTGTTATTTTACCTGTTAAAATGTAATATAATGTAATGCTTTTACGAGCGTTTATAATTAGATAATTATGAATGAAAATGTGTTTTTTTTTACAATGATATTATATCACTGATATGTTATTTATGTAAATATTGATGAGAAATTTTTGCAAAAAGTCTATATGAGTGATTTAATGTGTTATTTAATTTGTGACCGATGTTTGTCCTTTCTGTCGCTGTCATATATATAGTGTCTTTGTTTGCGTGAAGACGAAGCATGAATCGTTCAATTTTTAACGTACGGAATTAATATGCTGTCGGCACGATGTCGAGTGGTCCGGGCAGTTTGTAAAATATTCAAGAAAAATCGTAAAGAATCTCTATTTGTAATTAATCACGAAAGTTCTAGGACTTCACCGAAATTTACCCATTACTTTCATATAACAAGGAGCAAACTACTACCGTGATTTGTAAAAAAATATTTTTAATTTAACACAACAAACAAATTTTGTATCTTTGAAAATCCGAACTTACACTTTTACAATATAAAATAAACCATTCAAGATTTTCAAGAATAGTAAAAAACTACACATACCTTTAGTAATCGTATTTTTAAAAAGTATTTATGGCGTGGCACTTAAATTATTACATCATCTGCCCGATATGTTTAAGTAACTAGTCTCTGTGTTTCAAAAATACAAATCCCAATTAAAAATGTTATTACACCACTGCCGAATACCTAAATGATCAAATAATACAATTGTGAAAATAAACACGTAGGTATGTGACAATAAAGATAAACATTAAGAGTTATTGATATAGTAATGATTAATTTATGTCCAATGGAACAGTGCTCATGAATGACTTACAACATCATTACAGAAGCTGTGGCATATAATTACATAGTATCAGTAATTTCATTAGGGCTTCTTTCTAAAAAGAGCATTAGATAATAATTGGTACACATTAAAATTGATCGCAGTATTTGGCTATTAGTATCGTTTAGCCATTCAGTATGATTTTAGTATGACAAAACCTCGTATTATTATGTCTTAATACTAGCTGCAGTTTACTAGCAATGGTACTAATAAGTATTGATCATACTCTACATCTAAATAAAAATTCGAGATCTACACATGGAACTGTCGTATTGCGTCAAAAACTTGGAATGTATTTTTTACGCGAATATTGGACCGTGTTGTGAAACTGGATTCTATCTCAAACAACTTAAGGTACACAACATTTGTGATAAGCGGGACAATTCACCATACGGGCGATTTATCCGACAAGCTTGCTGATCAGATTAATTTCCATAGATAGATCATGTTTCTAATAAGAAATAACACTAATAAACCATAGTTATTATGATGAAAGTAAATGAGGAGATGCTCAGCAAAAGTTCTCACAAAATTCCAAAGCTGGAAAACGTAGAATGGTTAAGTGATTCATCAAAATTACCTAATTCCTTCTACTCACCTTAATCCCTCATTAGAAACGAACAACAATGACCATTGATTAAATAAATCGTTTTGATAATTAGTACTCTTTCAAAATGAATACAATTGGATTGTTAAGTCAATATTTTCCCAAAAATAAAGAAAATGGAATTCAAACAAAAAAAACAATACTATATCGTCACCAAATTACCAATTAATTTTACAAAAGTGTGTGAAACGGAACAGAATATTCTTCCCGAGATAATAACGAATAATTTATTTTGAAAAGATTTGAATTGTTTCGTTTTAGGTACATATTTGACAATGACACAGTTCTGAATAAATATTTAAAATATGCAATAGTTATTTTATGGCATTAAATCGATTTCAAAACAAGAAATTTTGCGTGTTTCAATCATATAGAATATTTGCAATGAAATAATAAATGTAATTTGTACATTCTTTTTAAGATTGATATTTTCTGTCGCATCAAAATCAAATAATATTAAAAAGAAATAATCAGTTTATTTTACACGTTCAAAAATTATCAAAGACAATTTAGAAACAGCGACATCTCTTAACTAATAGCAAAACTTTGATTACACATTGTAAAATGATAGCTTAACTAGTGTTAGTTTTGCCATTTATTATTAGATGGCGCTTTACATGTTTTTTATAAATACCAGCGACCCGTCGGCCCGTCCCGATATCGATATAAGACATTCGGGAGGCAGTAGACTTCTCCGGGTATACTATGGTATACCAGGGAAAGTACACCCTTACACCTATTTCTATCGCGAAACAGTTGTTTTTACAACAATTTGTTGTTTGGACTGAAGTGTACATGCCGGTGCGCAAGTATACTAGAGGCAACCATATTATTCCCAAAAGTAGCAATGCATCTGTGATGGCGGTAACGTCGCTTAAGAATTCAACTTTGATCAATTACTTTTGTGTTGTATATTTGTTTTGTAGTAATTAGCTTTTTTTAATTCAAATAGACAATCAAAGTCTATCAATTCGCAATGCAGCAGTGCGTCGAAGTATGCTCTAGGCCTCCCGCAGTTTGGGTAGACACCAGCCCCTGGTAGTAGGACGTAAAAAAGTATAAAGCAGCCATACAATCAATCTCAAGTTGTAGCGTGTCTGCAAAAAAATTAAATAAAATTGCGTAACCGATAGATTTCTCGATATTCAAAGAATGTTACCGCAAACCTCATGACCGTAATGTTTTGCAAAGATAGCTTTGCTATTGACTAAGTGGAATTTCATTTAAAATGTTTAGAAAATTATTATAAATATCACTTTCTTTTGCACGTGTTGCAATTTCTAACGTAAATTTTGAAAAAATTGGTACTTTACGTAACTTTTGTTATTACAAAAATATAATAGATATTTTTATTGTATTGTAATTTAAATTAGTTAGTTATGAATTGGACACTTTAAGATATAAGTTGTATAAATTATTTAATGCATATTTTAGCCTATTAGATAATTGTCTCATTATGCTGAAAAATTACTATAATCGGCAATTGTGAAAACAATTTTGGCAATAACCAATTAAAAATTATACGCAATAATAAAATTTTTTTGATACAAAAGCAAAATTAAATGAAAGAATAGATTTCAATCATGTCGGTGTTTTTTATGTATTGGGGTTAGAATAATAAAGCCTATTTTTTCGACACATCAAGATATGAAAGGTCGGCATCACATCCCTAATTCTTACCTATTTAACTGTTGTGACCTATTTAACTGTTTACAATATTCTATTTGAAAAAAAAACTCGGCTAAAGAGGTTTGAATAGAGAATTGTTATTCATTTGTCTTGACTCTGCGTTATCGTTAAATAAGACGACTTTTGGTATCAGAGCTGGTAATAACCAGTCTATATTGTGTAAGTTAGGTAATAAGTAAGAATTACTGTTTACTTAACACCATGTTCCTTTGGTTTGGGGCGATACTTGTTGGCAAACTACGTGATGACTCCCCGCGTGACACTGAAGAAGATCGTTGCATAATGTACATACATAACTTATATAACAACTCATTGTTATATAACATTAGCAAGTAACAATTATCAATTTCAATATTAGTCACGATGTCGGTGTTCTCAATTGCAAGTATGCCTCTTAATGTTGGTTTATTGTAATGTTGTATTTAATATGCAAATTTTTACACGTCGATTTCATTTCTAAAAATATAATTAAAGTTTATTAATAATACTTCAAATGATTGTTTAATGATAATTAATTGATTAATCGCTGGTTACGAAAGTAGCAGGAATTTGAAGTTACAAAATCGGCACATCAAACAATGGCATATTTAAATGCATCACACTCTATGGTATAGTCTATACAATAGAGTATAGACTAGTTTATAGTATGATAATTGCCGTGACATGATCTGGATGTTACTTCACACCGCGTTGTCTGGTGAACCCGCCTGAGTTTACATGGCTATACACAGCGATACTATGGATTACACCACAATACTGTATAGAAATTTACAATTCATCCCAAGCTCGTTCCTGCAGACCACTAAGTACCTGCTTCCAATTTCATATTGATATGGAGTCTTATCGGAGATCAAATACGCTGCTGCTTTTCTCCAAAGCCGGCAACGCGCTGACGACTCTTCGGATGTTGCAAGCGTCCGTAGGCGAAGGTGACCGCTTACCAACAGGAGGCCTGCCTGTTTGGTGGGCTGAATTATAAAAAAAAAGTGCAGTAGAGATTCTATTCCGGGTTATATCTATACACAAAGCCATACCATTTATTTTCTATACAAATTGTTGACAACAGTTGACACACATGTAGTATTCACAGTGTATGCATTAGATGTTAGCGACGGCGGAAATTTGAAACGCCAAGAAATCTTGTTAATATATTACAAACAGTATCAACAGCAACATAACCTTCATAAGTCATGTCCAGGAAATGGACTATACATAGTTTCTCAATGCCTTTATATTACTAAAAGATTACGAAATGAAGTTCCCCTTTAATTTTGTCACCGCTTATAATGTGTCTGTCCATTATGTATGAAATTTATTTTCCAGAATAAATAAGACATCGTAAATTTTAAATTGAACAATTTTACTGTTAAGTCTAGGGTTTTAAAGTTACCTTTCAAGTATTATTACTATTGAATATTTATCTTTGTGACACGAAAATATACCATAACAATAAGGATATAACAGTATTATATGCTTTTAGTGACATAATATACGATGTTGTTTATCTCTAGTCAACGTGCGTACAGTTTACACTATACACCTATTGTAAGTGTGTTTCTTGACAACACACTTTTATATTTACCTACTTAAGGGAAGTGGCGTAGATTGAAGTACGAGGCACATAAATTACACCAGTGTTCTTTCAGCAATCGTCACTGCAACGTGAATCCGG
Organism: Agara michaeli; assembly: GCA_018245675.1. NCBI lineage: Eukaryota > Metazoa > Arthropoda > Insecta > Lepidoptera > Hesperiidae > Agara > Agara michaeli. Next base: position 8,836 of record DWDX01003012.1, on the reverse strand, counting down.
ATAGGCGCATGTTCAAACACAACTGCTCGGAACGCGTGGCCCGTTAATGACCGGCAAAATATGGTTACATCTTGACTTCTTGAATCAGATATAAATATAAAAATATACATACGTTATGCGTTATTATGATGGTAATTTCTTTCCGTCACACAATCCATACTTTTGTTAATCGAAAAAGGTTAATTTCAAGAACAATTTATGAATCGTAGAAATTTATCAAATTAATTTTGTCAAATATTAAGTAATCTCGATAATATTAAATAGCGAGTCCGAGGTATGTTCCAGTGTTTGAGCGTAGTAACTGTAGGTAGCTCTAGAGAGAGACGTTGAACTCTCAAACATTGTATGAGCTATGTACTACACTATATGAACTAACATTCTTGTGCTTAAAAATCAGTGGAAATTAAAACAAATGTTTTTTTTTATAATATTCCTGTTAGTGGTAGCGTTGCCAATATCACGTGGGCTATCCTGTATGTTATAATAGTTATAATTGAGAGAATTCGGATTAAACGCAAAATGATTGACCATCAAACATAAGAAATGTAGGTAAGCGGAAGGTATGTGTGACCTCGCTGGTTACTACGAAGATCTTGCGCCACCTGTTCCGCTAACTAATTGAATTTCAAAAATATTTTATTGGGTCTATTATATATAGCACATTATATAGGATACTATCCGCGCGTGTTAGAGATAGGTGTGGTGGGTAACCATAGAGGTCAAATATTATTATACATATTTATCATTGGATTTGTAGGCGAACTATGTTTTGGTGTTCGTATTTATGTTTTTAACTAACTCAATGTAGCGAGTTATGCCTTACATGTGATATAAAATCATGTTAACGTTTAGTCTGTAGATACACAAAAAGCACAAGGACGATGTTCCTCTACTTTTACAAAAGCTATGTCGCCGCGTCCTAAATCGTCCTGCACGAAAGATAGGACTGGTGTAGATATACATTGATATCTAATAGTGAATTTTATTTCAGTTCATGGTATTTATTTTGTCACAAAGGAATTTCTTGTCAGGTAGAAAAAGCGAATATCGTTTTAGCGTCGAATATGTTATCTCTACTTAATATTATAAATGTTTGTGACTCATCATCATCATGAAACTTTATACACATATTCTTGGAAGTATTAGAAGTAACATAGGATACTTTTAAGAAAAAAAAAATGTTTTAGTTTTTGTCCGCGACTTCGTCCACGTGTAATAGTGACTTTGGTCAGCATTTTAATTTCCTAGGATACTTTTATTGCAAAAGACACCATTTCACCCGGACGAAGTTGCGGCAAAGTCTAGTATATCATATTAAAAACCAACCATGATAACTATTATAAAATACTGGCATTGAATACACATATGTTATAAGCAAATTGAGAGACAGAAAAAAATATGTAAGCTTGTTATTAAAAACTTATGGTTACAAATATGACGCCTAGTTGTTGGATGAAAATCGAAAACTGAAGAAAACATTCAAACAGAGTTGGATTGAATTTTTTACTCATAAATTATACACTAAAATTCGAAGTAACGACACAACTGCCAAAAATATAACAATTCACACGAATATGTTACGTTAAGGCTTTTTCGCCAAATCCATAGTACGTAAATACTCATCCGACCAGTGTTAGGCGCGTTAATAATGATGATTTATATAACATACATATTTAAATTAAAAATGAAAATATTCACAGTACATTAACAAGAGGAGGATAACTTAATTTTTGTTATAACATGAAACGAACGATTTCTGATATATACAAAGATTAATTTGTCTCTGACGTACCTATATCTAATTATTATTTTTTGCTTTGTTCTAAATGACAATTTTTAATGCATGGACGCCCTAGAACGAATCGCACCTGTTGTGGAATTGGTATTGGAATATACATAGTGACTTTTTTCACAAGATTTGACACACGTGGCATCTTTGACATTGTTTTGAATATTATAAATATTTAAATATTTGTTAGTAAACTCGTTCTGTGTAAAACATAAGTCAACATTTACGATTGTTTTGTAACAAATTTTAAATGAATCTTGTTTGGTACGTTTCTGATCAGATAAGAAATAAATAATAACTCACTACAAGAATAAATAACGTAACAAGTAACTTAAATAAAATGCAGATAAAAAATTAATTAAAAATTATTTCACAAGTTTTTTCTTATACCATTAAAGTTTAATTGTTATACAAAACCGATGTGATTTACCCAACGTGGAACGCTAAATTTAAATAATACACCTATCATAGTGTAGACTATTGCTATTTCAAGATTTAATTGACGTATATTTAGACTACTTACATATGGCATGTGCGGATTTGAATCAGGGAATGTAGACAAGGCAGATGGAGGATTCGCCGAGGCCTTGGAGTGGTGCGACTGCGAGCAGTTCGTGACGAGACGTGCAGCGGTGCGCGCGCGCTTTTGATTTTTTATTTGTTTCTGAAAGAGGCAAAGGGTAAGTCCTTATGATAATCTTTGTGGCTTAAAATTTTATTATATATATAACATATTCACTAGTATACAATTTATATGTGTATATATGTAGTAATAGAATTAGCAAGTTTTGTACTCTGGATATTAGGTATAACAATGGCACATTCTTTGTTTACTTCGGCGATGCGGTGTCCTAGCATGTTATATTATATATAATACTGAAAAAAAATACAATTGTAACCTCCGTCATTATATAAAACAATATACATATTGCTTGTATTAAAAACGAAATTGAAATATATTCAATTAAAAAACCTTTTTTATTCCTTCAGCAATATGTTGCAAATGCTGCTGTTCTTTAATTGAATAGTTATTATTTATATCATGTGTGTTTGAATCCTAGCATATTATCGCTTAAAAATAATTTAATATGTAGTTAAGATGCGTTTTACTCGCTCGGGGCCTCGGACAGTAGTCGAATAAAACACTATTGAATAATAACGAATAATAATAACAATAGCCCACATTATTATCTGAATAATAAAATTAAGAAAAAAGAAAATTGTTAATATTTGTAGTCAAAGTAAATGGACGTTTCTTATACGTTCGTAAAATTTGTTAGCGCTCGAAGATCGATGATCGACATTAAATTATCGCGCAAGTTTGCTCGTATTAACAGTGATAATGCTATGTTGTTCATAAACTTAAGGAGATTTTGAAATATTTTTTTTTAGTATTTCGTATTACTAAATTAAAATGCTTATTTATACGAAAAAAATCTAGTTATTCCCTCTTGTAACTTTTAGCGTAAACAATGCTACTTTTTGAAATCTATAATAATAGCTAAATACTTAGTGTTCTTCAATTTAAGTTTAAGCGTTACAACGAATGAAAAAAAATATTGAAAAGTTCAACATCAGACATCAGAAACACAAATGGTCCGGTTTCGCATTGACCGGCGCGCGGCGAGTGTGTCCTTGACTGCGGTAAATAATAGTTCATGCAGTGGACGGCAAAATGCTTTATGTACTGCTGCGATCCGTTTCACAGTAAAGTAGAAACTCTCAGTATTCATCTATTATATTAGGTAGAAAAGAAACTGAAAGCAATCGGTATTTTGCAGAGTAGTAATTACGAAGCATTTTTTTAAAATAACGAATCTGTAAACATTATTTTATTTAAAATGTTGTTTTCTTGCTGTTATCATGATTAATACGGATTTTTTCCATGTTATTTTTCGTGACATTTTTTAACAAATTTTAAAATTTATTCGCAAACATCACCAAGTCTAAATATCATGTATTATTTAATAATAAAATTTTAAATATCATGTTTTATTATTAATATTTATGTTTATTATTCAATAAAACATGATATTTAAAATATAATATAAACATTATTTTATATTAATTATAAAAATTATAAATTAGTATTTCAGAATCTTAAACTAAGATTTTTCTCAAGTTGTTTTGCACTCCTCTATTTATTTTTATAGTTATGGATTTGTATCAAACGCTACCTAACATTAAGAACAAAAATCACGAACTAAATAGTTACTATTGAAATATAAACACAAGTCATTCGATATAATGCCGTGGTTTCGATCGGCGTGACCTTGACTTCCGCTTGACCACGCGCGTATCGATTGCGTGCATGTAAATAAACAAACATAAATACATACTTTTAAAATATAATCCACATACGAAATAACATTCTTTTATGCCAAGTAAATCAATCATTATACCTAGATATTATTGCCTAGAAAATATTTTGAATGATCAATCAACTATTTTGAATATTTGAAAAAGAGATTAAAAGAAGACTTTTTTAGAGCACACTTAATTTCATTTTTGTTTTTATATTTAGGTACGGAATATCTATAACGTTTTGGTAAATAAAAATTACTCATTCGTGGTCTACGTGACCTCCACGATTAGTCTGGCATTACGATATAAATTCAATGTAGCACGTTAACGTTGATGCATCTAAATACCTACATATTTGTATGCAGATGTAATTTGTATATGTATACCATGTGTGTGTATACATGTACTTTTAGAATAGTCATACCAATATCATTTACTGAATTTGTATTAATTGTTTTCTTTACTATTTCTCAATTGTAATATGTAAGTTATTTGGGTCAGGATAGTTCTTATTCTTATATTAAACCGATCGAAAGTAGTTATTGTAAACTATTAAAATACACACAGTGCCTACTTTTATATTTGCTTTTATATTGCAAATTAATTGGCAATTTAACAAACATTAAGTTTTACCAAAATATTACCTAAATTGAAAGAAATAAATACTCAGGTAAGTACGTTTTTGTCGTATATAATAAAAATAATGCAAAACATATAAAAAGGTATGTGTTGTATAAATTATCGGATACGTGATGTAAAATCAGGTTCACTTAAGGTAACATTTATACTTTTTCAACCATATGACTCTTAATATTCAGGTTTCATAATCTCAACAATAATTTATTATTCTTCCCGAATGACCCCTGTTTTTCCATGCTCAGGGTAAGAATTTTTTTGAAATGGATATTTTAATTTTATTTTAATGGAACCAACTCCGAAATATATCCTATCCAATACAAATAGAATTATCAAAATCGGACTACTCTGTAAAAAGTTATGCGTGGTCATACATAGAAAAATATATGTATATACGCGTCGACTTGAAAACCTCCTTTTTTTCGTCTGTTAAAATTCAAGTTAAAACATTCTACAAAATTCATATAATAAGCTCTTTGGAAACCAACAAAGAGGTTACAAACCCGTTCTAGATAATCTGCTTTTGAGAGATCAAGAATTGCAAATATCATCAAAGAACATTACTAAGAGCAGTATCAGTAGGAAAAGAAACGCATTAATGTAGAAACTCTATAAATCTTTTATCATGAAACGTAATATTTCCTATGTTAAACAAACGACATAATAATTTTTATTATTTCTTGCTTAATTGTAGATCTCCATGTACATATTCTTAATATTCAATATAACTGGAATATAGCGGAAAAGTCTAGATTATCACATGTAATTAATAAACGACTAAATGATAATAATTATTTATGAATGCTATTTTAATGTTAATAAAATCTTGTGGAACTGCGTAGGAAATGCCGCCTTGATACATTTCAACCTTCTACAATTTATTGGATTCAATTATGATGTACCTTTCAACTACAGTAAGTACCTATTAATTAAATGCTGTAACCAAGATATAACGTAAACATTACAGTTTTGCTTTTTAGCCTTTTCCTGCCAATTTTAGGAATTAATTTATATATATAATTACGTCATTCCTAACTAATTTATTTTCTATTTGGCAATTAAAATTTAAAATAATATAATGCAACCTTGTAAGAACAATGGAAATGAAAGGAAATAGGTTTATAGGTATGTACAAGTTTACATAAATTATACAAAAATACTGATATATTAATACAGAGAAAAAAGCCGGAGTAAAAGTTCTGTCACTGTGGAGTTTAGCATTATTTATTTTTAATTTCTTCTCAAGAGAGTGTCCTAAGTATTTATTATGATTGATTTGGAGACTTCTATACACATTATATAATTAACAAAGAAGACTGGGTGATCTCTAACTCAAAAGTTTTCCTCATGCTTATATTAATACGTTAATAACATAACTAAAAATTATTCACTGTAACCATACTACATTACATTATCACATGATCTTACATGTAGATAGTAAAGTTTATTAAAATCACCAACTCGTTATACCATTAAATGATTACGTGAATACGTGAAACGTGGTATAATATAATACAATGACTCAATGTTAAGTATGTAACCTTAGCATTGCTTTGCTTAAATAGCTAAACAATGGCATACAATTAAACATGTTATGTTGTCATTAGCGTGTTACACGGAGTATTTAGTCCAGTATAGACAGCTAAATATAGATTTAGCTTCTACAAATGTGCTTGTCAAACAGTTCATACAGTAGATAAGGAGACATACACTGTCATACAGGCTGTCTATATTGTTATTCAGGTGTAGAGAGGTATGTTAAAATGAGTTTAGATAAAGTTTCAATATTATATGAAGTTGGATTGATGTCTATGGAATGTGGGAACCATTTAACATTATGTGGCTTCATCGATTCAACCAAAACTTCACAAGCAACACTTGTGGAGCTTCCATTGTGTCGGGGGCATTCAAGGAATGCTTTTATTGCGCCTACCTGACGAGCTTCATGTCTGCCACTGTTCTAGATGGAAGCTCACATTAGGATTGATAAATAATTTACGGCTACTAATTGTGAACAAAATATAGCAACATGAATTGAAATTTCCAACCTTTCATATCATTTTTAAACAAAGACATACCTATATTTGATGCATGTCTTAATCGTTCCTACAGATCTAAATTATCATTTTCATCAGGCTTACAGACCGATATTAATTGCACCAGTTTTTAAAAACTATCAGAGAGATAAGTTGAAGAATCAAATAAGCCATAATACTAAATTTGACATGTTCGAAGACGTATCGTTACTAATTTAAATCACGTCATGAAAAAAATCTGCAGATCCGTAAATGGAAACATGAAGCGAAACAGTAGAACCGGTTTTTAGAGTAGATACCACATTATAATTACGAGTTACCAAAACGAATTTATAAAATCAAATTTAAGCTTATATTTTTCCTATAGACATTAATGTGTACTCGTATGTAATTTTACGTTCATAATTCGATATTAAACATAATTTGATATTATGCTCAACCTTCACATGCGGTCGATTGGTCCACGAATCTACTAGTAACACCTTATAGCCAAGGTGAGCGACACATGTAGCGATTCAATATACATTTGATCAAAACACACGTGTTGTTTACATCTGACCGTGACCCTGAGGTAACAGTTAAACAATATTAATTAATTTATTTAAAAAAATAAAAGTAACAAACGGTGAACCTTATGCCTAATGGCATTTTCTGTCAGTCAACCCTGGGTGGAAGGTGAGAGATTGAGGATATACTAAATTAACTTACTTAGGAGGATATACTAAATGCGGTTATAATTGAACTCTCCTTCAAACCGTTTGCTGGGCATAGTTGTAAAAAATCATAACAATACATAATTGTGTTCCATTCCCAGCCAGGAGAAACACTTCTGTGATGAGCACATTCATTTGTTTTGGGTCTGCGTGTAATAAAAATATCTGTATGAGGATTTTAATGTATGCATGTATAAGCTCTGCCCCAGTTTTGGGCCACTTGGCCGTGCGAGAAGTGTCCCAAGTTAATATGTATTATTATTGTTAAAAAAAGTATTCTGTAAAACATAATATAATATAATTTTATACAAAATGAACATAAAAACGTATTGTGTTAACGTGCTAAGTGCAATGTCCTTAACGTGTGATGTTACAACCGGCTCGGTTATGTCAATATTATGTTAAAGCCGTCGGGATGACTACGTAATATGCTTTGTTGGAATTGAGACGCGTAAGTTAACATGGATGTGTGGGATGAAATAACACGGATGGTTAAAATTACAAATGAGTATATCAACTGCTTTGTAAAAGTACCAGTAGAGGAATAAAAAGAAATTGTGGGAAGATTAAAATAAATGTTGTGAACAGAGATGATATCATATAACCAAACGGTGATTAATGTACATTTCCATGGATAGTTATAGAAGGAGGTAAATCCATACTAATATTATATAATTATGTATTGCAAAACTGTGTTTGTTTGTCCTTCCTCCGGGTCAAAACGGAGCAACGAATCGATGCGATTTTAAGTATGGATATAGTTGAAGGGCTGAAGAGTGACACACGCTACTGCTCGTAACTTTTTTTCGCGGTATAATGTTTCAATTCCATCTTTAAATCAAAAAAGCGCTTTAGAATGTGTTTTGGGTATGACGTATGAACAGGTACCAGCTAGTGCAACATATTGAAGAATAAAAAAAGCTATGAATGTGAGGGGAATTAAAGAGAAAAAAACTGCGTAGATCCCACAAATCAGTCGGGGGCGGGGCAGTGGAATAATGACACTCGTTTTTTTTTACTTTGCTCACTCAAACTCAAAATTCTCGCTAGACAGCAACTGTACTTATTCCTATACATAATGGTACCGAAAACCGCGCGGTACTATATTTAGGCATGCAAGTTGTTGCCTTGATCCGTCTAGATGCAATCTACGTAATATATTTGGAGCTAAGAATTCAAGTAACAATATGTACAAAATTTTAACATTTCAGTAATATATGTATTGTATTTTACGAATATTCCTTATCGTCGAGGTCATCGTGTTTTTGTCAGATTATGCAGCAGCGTTGCCAACCGTACGATTTAAATCGTATTTATACGACCTTTTTGGCTTTGGTACGATGTACGATCGTATATTC